>CM053030.1:409338000-409373513 GCA_028564925.1 Lithobates sylvaticus
CAAATAAACAAAATCATTGTAGGCCACTCTAGTCGCTTTACATCTAAGTATTGAGGATAAAACCCCATTCTATAGTTAGACTATGGCTGCTTCCACACTGATGCATTTTTGCAGTGTTTTTACCTTGCCAAAACGCAAGAAAAATGCAACAAAAATATTTCCCTTTAAATCCTATGGGACTCTCTGTGCTGCGGGTGCAGTGTGTTTTATGAAGTTCAGCGTGCTGCATCTTTGGTGCACTTTTCAATACAGCACCCAAAAAATGCAGCTCACCATTAAAATAAATGGAAATGGCATCAAAAACACATCAAAAACGTGGTTGCATTTCTGGTGATGTCACCTGTCCATGTTTCACTGATGCATGCTGGGAGTCAGGCATCCAGAAAACGCACCAGAAACGCATCAAAAACGCATATGCATTTTTAATGGATTTTTTCAATGCAGCAGTGTGAAAGCAGTCTACATCGGAATATTCCAATTGTAACAAATATTGCAAATTTGTATGAATTTCACATGGTCAGCAGCAATATTGCATAAAGTGCAACACTGAATATTATCAATAGTAATGAATCTTTGTGGCAATATGTTAGCTGAACAAACCTCCTGTATATCAGTCTATATATATATATATATATATATATATATATATATATATATATATATATATATATATATATATATATATATATATATATATATATAACTTATCTGAACAGGATGTTTATGTTGTAATAGTGTGCAGATGATATAACATCAATAAAATAATACTCAACACAAATACTGCAAGGTGTAAACTCCTCAGCATTCTCATTTTCCGCCAGCTGTTAGGTATTCCATATTTTCAGTTGAAAAAACCCTGTTTACAGAGCTCAGTAGCTCAGAATGTACACACATAAAATAGAAAAAAATGTAATTCAAAGAAGTGATTATGTCTCCTCTTCCCCCATCTTAGTCCAGCTAAGACAGAGTGAGTATATACAGTATACACATACATATGTATATTAGCGTTGCACTGATACCAATACCGGTATCAGTGTCAATACAGAGCATTTGCACAAGTATTTGTACTCGTGAAAATGCTCTGATACTAAACCTGATATCTTCAGTTCACATATGTGCAGGCCGGTTTGCAGTGCAATTTCAAAGTTCAGTCCAGTGCGATTTCATTCAGCGGTTCAGGTGCGATTCCAATGCCAATTGTAGTGTAAAATAAAAAAAATCGCACCTGAACTGGACTCAAATCGCACACAGGACTCTTTCAAATCGCACTGCAGCTGGCACCACATATGTAAACAGGCTGTAAAAACTCACTGAAAAGCATATAAAAATTGATGTGAAACTGATCTGTGCGGTTTTCCCATCGGTTTTCATGCATGTGTGATGTAAATGAGCCCTAAAAAAAAATAAAACTGTCACATAACTCTAAAAATAGCAATCGGTAATTGGTATTGGCGAATACTTGAGAAAAAGTATCGTTACTCGTACTCGGTCTTAAAAAACGTGTATTGGTGCATCCCTAATTATATATATATATATATATATATATATATATATATATATATATAAATACACACACACTGCTCAAAAACATTTAAGGAACACTTTTTAAACTGCTTTCACACTGAGGCGCTTTACAGGTGCTAGAGCGCAAAAATAGCACCTGTAAAGAGCCTCTCCTGTCTCTCCTATCTCCTGTCTCCCGGTAACGCGTTTAGGTGCGTCTGAACCCATTTTTTTGCCTTAAAAAAAAGCCTCTAAACGCAACTGCGTAAAACAACATTAAACGACCCTGTGTACATGTACACATAAGATAACATTGGATGAGTTCAGGGGCAGCTAAAAAAAACGTCCAACTGCCTCTGAATGTCCGTTTACCAGCAGCAGTGTACATGAGGCCTTACCCACCGCTACCCGCTGGATTCCTTGGACTCTCAGCTAACTCCTGGATCCCTCAGGCTTGACTCACAGCTACCCACCATACTTATCTTTAAGCTTTACTTACAGCTACCCGCTGTATTCCTGGATGAGTCTCTACTGAAGCTTTCCCACTTTCTTCACCGTCCGTGGCTAGTGAAGTGTCTGCTCTGCTACTCCTTCAGAACTCCATCCCTTCTACATTTGCCTCGGCAACAAGAGTGGTTGTCCTGCTAGCAACTGCTTCTCCTTTGCCTCCGGCAACGATCAGGCTCCCCTTGGGCGGAGCCTCTTTATACGTGGTTGCCTCAGGCTTTAGGCTTACACTTCTGCTGCTGCTCCACACACACCCACGCTGGCTGCAGCCCAGATGGAAAAGAACCCTGATCACCTGACTCCTTCCAAATAAATAGACCATCCCAGCATGCTCTGCGGCCAAAGAAAACTCCTGCTGATTGGCTGAGACAACATATTTACTCATAACCTGACTTCACTGTAATCAATCTTCCCAATGCCAAAGTCAACAGTGCCACCTATTGACAAGAGAGGGATTACAATTAAACTCAAGCTTAGGTGAAAAATCAGTTGATTAAAACTACAAATTAGCCAGGCTAGTTACCACCTAGCGCAACTAAATTTACTAGCAGCCCTGTTTAGGACCAGGGTGCTATACATTTAATAAAAAAATGTTGTTTTGCAGGGAAACAAAAACCAGCACATCCCTGCTGACGGAACAGAGCTCTGTATTGTCTTCCTCTTCGCCGATCAGCTGGTGTCAGCGGTCATCCATTGGCCGGCACCTGCTGATTGGCTTGTGCAGTGTCTAATCGCATACCCAGAAGAACAAATTCATATATATATATATATGCGATTCTGCACAGTCGGCCCACACTGTAGCAGTAAAGCTACAGTGCACGGTCACCAAGTAGATAAACAACAATATAAAAATGTAAAAACTTGAAAAAAAATATTAAGCACTTCTGCCTTTTAGAGCTGGGGTGCCCAGTTGAAATCCCAGTCAGGACACTAACTGCATGTTAGTTAGTTTGCATGTTCCCCATGTCTTTATGTGGGTTTCCTCTGGGTACTTTTGGTTTTCTCCCACACTTCAAAGACATGCTTGTAGATTTATTGGATCCTGTCTAAACTCACCCTAGTATATGTGCGCTTGTATGTATGAATGTGAGTTAGGGACCTTAGATTGTGAGCTCCTTGAGGGCAGGGACTGATGTGAGTTTTCAGTATGTAAAGCACTGTATAAATTGTTGGTACCAGTAATAATTAAATGAATGAATAAGTAATAAAGGATCCCCAAGCACTAAAGGTTAGCTAAAAAAAAAAAAAAAACCTATGGGGCTCTGGGTGCATGTGCCCAGCTGAAGATGACGTCCCAGTGATCACGTGAAAACCTGATCATTGAATTGCTGGACAGTGTACAACAGCTTTTTTTTCTCTACAAAGATCAGAGAAGGACTGGAGAGAACATATTGTTTCTTATATGGGGAAAGAGGGGCCAATGGGACTTTAAATGAAGCATGTCAATTGAAAAATAAATAAATAAATGAAGATAGTAAAACCATGCGAGTGGGTAAACTGATTTGGATTTAATTTAAAGTCAAAGACCCTCTTTTTCTATATATATATATTGTTTCTTATGTCCTACACTTTTCCTTAACCCCCCCCTCACTATAAATTCCCTTTAAAAAGAGATAACCTGTGCAATTACCTTTGTAAATTGACTTTTACAATCAAAATACCTCAAAATCAATAAACCAACATGCACGTGGTAAATTCAGTTGATCCCTGTAGCAATGCCTTCAGTAAATTGAAAAGTAAATTGTCAAGAGTGGAACAAATAATGCACAGTAATGAAAATACCACATACACTGTGCTTTTCTGAATACGGCCTAAGGCTTCTTGCACTACTGATGTATTAATGCCAGATTTTGCTGGCAGAAAGTTCCTGAATTAAAAAAATAAAAATAAATGAATATGGTCCATATAGTGCTTACGTATATGCACGTAAAAATTGCAGAATACTTCTTTTAACTTCCAGAAATGTAAGGGGTGTGATTTAGGCTTTATCCGATTGTTAAGATACTGACCAGTAAGTAGGGTGACCACATTTCCAAACTGCCATTCAGGGACACCCCCCCCCCCCCCCCCCCCCCAAAAAAGATGATTTTTGACATATTATTTTCCAGATTTTTGGGGCAGGGGCATATGAAAACAGTGGGCCTGTGTACAAGATCAAAAGTGGGCTCTAGGCATCAAGAACAAACAACAATATGGTGCGCAAAGCGCGTCGTGGTGAACAGAGGACATGTTTTAAATTGCGCTAAATATTGGCTTAAAGGGGGTGTTGTTAATATAGTGCAGAATGTAGTAATGTTAAATAGGGAATGCAGAGTGTATGGTGGTGAGTAGTATGTACAGGAGAGGAGTGCGGAGTGTATGGTGGTGAGTAGTATGTACAGGAGAGGAGTGCGGAGTGTATGGTGGTGAGTAGTATGTACAGGAGAGGAGTGCGGAGTGTATGGTGGTGAGTAGTATGTACAGGAGAGGAGTGCGGAGTGTATGGTGGTGAGTAGTATGTACAGGAGAGGAGTGCGGAGTGTATGGTGGTGAGTAGTATGTACAGGAGAGGAGTGCGGAGTGTATGGTGGTGAGTAGTATGTACAGGAGAGGAGTGCGGAGTGTATGGCAGGGGTGGGTAATATTTACAGGAGAGGAGTGCGGAGTGTATGGCAGGGGGGTAATATGTACAGGAGAGGAGTGCTGAGTGTATGGCATTGGGTAGTTAGTGGAGAGAGGAGGAAGAGGAGTGCAATACCACCTCTGTCAGGCACTGCTATAACACCTTGGTGGTGGGGCACTCCGAAGGATGTAAGGGGGCACTCTGGAGGCACTAAGAGGATCCCTGTAGGTTGGAAGGGGGATGTAAGGGGGCACTCTTAGTCAGAGCCCCCTTACATCCTTCGGGGTGCCCCCTTACATCCTCTGGAGTGTGCCTTACATCCTCCTCCAAAGTGACCCCTTACATCCTCCTCCAGAATTGCCCTGAATCTTTAGCAAAGTTCCCAGGATTCCAGACAGTACAATTGTCCCCTCAATAGCAGCCAGTTTGTCTTTAGGGAAGGGGCAAGTTGTCAAAGAAGAATACTTGCAGTGATTTTGGGGGATAAGAGCATGTTGTATTTGCTAATGGGCACACTTTGGGAGGGGAGAGAAATTGTGCTGGAAGGGGGGGTTGAATAAAAAATTCTGAGCCCCCCAGCACAATTTCTCTCCCCTCCTAAAGTGCCCCCTAGCACATACAACATGCTCTTATCCCCCAAAATCACTGCAAGTATTCTTTTCTGACAACTTGCCCCCTGTCTTTGTCTCCTTCTCCTGCAAGTGCCAAGCATTAATATTCTGTACAAACCTCAGATCAGCACGTCCAGTCCTGTTGAGTGCTGTGTCCATTCTCCTCCCCCTCCTTCTCCTGTCTGTGACACCCGAGCCGAGGAAAAGGGGGAGGGGGCTTCAGTCCGTGTGTTAGTGTGAGGTGGGCAGAAGGGGAGGAAGAGAGAGATGCCATACAAACTGTAATTGCAGCGTGTGGGAACAAAAACACCCCACACACGCTGCATGCCAGTCACTGGAGCCAAGTGCGGAGGTGAAAGAACAGAGGGTGACAGCAGAACTGAGGGGGACACGGAGGAAAACTGGAGGGTGACAGCAGCAGAACGGAGGGGGACAGCTGCAGAACAGAGGGGGACAGCAGCAGCAGAACAGAGGGGGACAGCAGCAGAACAGAGGGGGACAGCAGCAGAACGAATGGGGACAACAGCAGAACAGAGGGGGACAGCAGCAGAACGGATGGGGACAACAGCAGAACAGAGGGGGACAGCAGCAGAACGGAGGGGGACAGCAGCAGAACAGAGGGGGACAGCAGAGCAGAGGGGGACAGCAGCAGAACGGATGGGGACAACAGCAGAACAGAGGTGGACAGCAGCAGAACAGAGGGGGACAGCAGCAGAAAGGAGGGGGGACAGCAGCAGAACAGAGGGGGACAGCAGCAGAAAGGAGGGGGACAGCAGCAGAAAGGAGAGGGGGACAGCAGCAGAACAGGGGGACAACAGCAGGGGGGACAGCAGCAGAACAGAGGGGGACAGCAGCAGATCTCGGGGAGGGGGACAGGAGGAGAACAGAGGGGGACAGCAGCAGAACTCAGGAGAGAGGGGGACAGCAGCAGAACAGGGGGGGACAGCAGCAGAACAGGAGGGGGACAGCAGCAGAACAGAGGGGGTCAGCAGCAGAAAGGAGGGGGGGACAGCAGCAGAACAGTACACTAACCTACTTGTCCTGGTCCTGGAAGTTTGTCAATGTCTGGCACTGACTGCAGGCGGCAAAGGTACGGACCTCGTGGGCGGGAAGAGCCTGGAGGAGGACTTGGACGTGGCTCAGGCTGGCTGGCTGCTCAGGAGAGAAGTAGGCTCTGTCTGGTCACTCAGTCACTGACTTCACTCTGCTGGCTGGCCACTGGCTGGTGGCGGCTCTCTCATGGGCGCGCACGCTGGTCTCTGCGGCCGTAGGGTGCGGGCGGGTGCACTGCCCACACTGACTGCCAGTGCTCACTTGTCAGCCCGCCCCTGAGATCTCAGCTGACGTCACTGGTTACTAGACGCGGGGCGGCCCCTAGCCTAGCAACCAGTGATGTGTCCTCAAGTGTGACTGTGACTGTGAGTCTTCAAACTAAGGGTGGCGGTGGCGGACGGGCGGAGTCCGCGGAGCGGACTGATGTGGTGGTCACTGTGTTTTTTTTTCCATTCCGGGACACTGTATTGTCCCGGAATGAAGGTGCCCGGGAAACGGGACACACATCTATAATCAGGGACAATCCCGGGCAATCCGGGACACGTGGGCACCCTATTGTGTTTTGTTTACTGATCTGGATACTGGTTTACTGACATTCATGCAGCACAGGCCTATAGATCGGGGGGAGCCTGAATGCTGTAAAAACTCTTATGTAGGACATTTATATGTAGCAATAGAAAGCCTTGGGATAAAAAATAGAGGACGCTGAAATAACTTCAGTCCCAAACACAGGCCACCCCTGAACCTTTATCATTTACACTGATTTATTGTGAACGCTGTATCTTCTGACAGGAGAAAACCAGCGTTAAATACTCACCTGAGCGGAATTTTTTTCAAAACAGTTTAGGTGAGTTTAGTAATGTTTGATGTTTGGGAGTTTATTTATTTCATTGGGCAGAATTTTCATCTATTCTGGCCATTGAAATGAGTAAATGCTGAAGTGCTAAACGCGCCTAGCGTTTAGGAACATTTAGGCACGTTTGGCATTTCTTTTGCCTGAAAGCTTCTCTCCTGAACGCGATTCTTTTGAATTCAGGAGAGGAACTTTGACTGCTTCTAATATTTGCTGCTCCTAAACTCTGGTAAAAGCCTGTGGGGTTGATTTACTAAAGGCAAATAGACTGTGCACTTTGCAAAGTGCAGTTGCAGTCTTCATGAGCAGTTGCTCCAGAGCTTATTTAATGAGCAGAAGCTCTGCTGACTTCTATCACCCAATCAAGTGCAAGCAAATATTCATTTTTTTTTTTTTAATTTTCCATGCACATGATTGATTGCATAGAATGATATTCTTTGCAAAGTGAACCTTTACCTCATTTACTAAGCTTTGCAGCAACTTTTTTTTCACAGTGAAATTGCACTTTGCAAAGTGCACAATTTGCCTTTAGTAAATCAACCCTTTTGTGTGCATGGACACATAGGGGTTGATTTGCTAAAGGGAAAAAGACTGAACTTTGCAAAGTGCAGTTGCTCCAGAGCTTAATTAGTGAGCAGAAACTCTGCTGACTTCCATCATCCAATCATGTGCAAGCAAAAATGCATTTTATTTATATTTTTCTTGTGATTGGGTACTCTTTGCAAAGTGAAGCTTTACCTCATTTACTAAGCTCTGGAGCAACTGCACTTTGCAAAGTGCACAGTCTATTTGCGTTTAGTAAATCAACCCCATAGGCTTTTATTGAGTTGAGGTGCTTTGGTAAAAAAAAAAAAGCTCCTAAATGTGAGTTTAGGAAGCAGCAGTGCACATGAGGCCTAAGCATTTTTTTAAATATGTCAGCTATTATGTTTTGTAATTATATATTATATTTTAATGTAAATTCATTGGGGGAATCTCTTTATTTTGCAGTCAAAGGGGCACTGCTGGAAAACAGATGGACTATTGACTGCACATGAAGCCTAAGTATTTACATACCTTTCATCTGTATTATTTGCATACACACTTTACTTGCCCACTAGAAACCGCAAAAGAAAAAAAAAAAATGCTAGTTGATCTTATGTTAACTATTCTGCCTGGTGTAGTTCCTTAGCATGGCATAAAACTGACACTGTACCTTTGTGTTTCAGTTATATCATAGTACCCAACTGTCCCTTATTTTGAGGGACTGTCCCTGATTTGGGACAAAATCCCTCTGTCCCTCTTTCCTCCTCATTTGTCCCTCGTTTTGGTCTGATCTATATAGTTGTATATAAAAAGCACTTTTTATCTTTTAAAAAGTGTTTCCCAGGGCTAAACCTTTCATCCAGTTTCAAAATTGCTGTATTTGTAAATATCAATAGCGAAAATAAGGAATAGTAGTGGTAAAAAAAAGCACTTGTGGGTTTAGCTAATCATTGTTTTGTATAAATCTCTGTTAAAGGGGGCATGTCCTATGCCTACATACATTTGCTAATGGGTGTCCCTCATTCCCGTCTCAAAAAGTTGGGAGGTATGGTTATATGTCATTTATTTTTTTATTAATTAGGTACTTTGTGTTTAAAAAGTAACTTCCTGATTCCAGTGGTCTGAGGTTATTAAATTATCTATGTGCTTACAGTTCCACTAAGTCATGTATTGTGTTGTATGTAGTGTGTTCACAAATCAGTCTGCAGAATCAAACCACAGGCTATGAAAATACATATATGTATGCACAGTGGTATAAAGGTGATTTACGGGGACACATTTATCTACAGCTTTTGGAAAATTATTAGCAAATGTCAACTGTGTTTAGGAAAAATTGCAGCAAAAATTGTAGCCAAAGCCTGGTAGCCTACTAGTAAAAGCAAGTCGTTTTTTTTTTTTTTTCCGTTTAACCCAGTGGGCTGAACTAAAAAATAAATGAAGAGCTCGGGAGGAGCTGGTGTACTAACTATATGACGTTTGTACAGCGATCTCCCATGGTCTGCTATTGTGTTCTGACAAGGGGATGGCACTCTCAGCCATTGGCATCAGGAAGATCGCTATAGGCTCCCAGCCCTGACAACGCTGAGGCCTCTAAAACAGCTGAACAGTCCACAGACAGCCCCTGAGGCTTTGGAACCCTCCATGTTAACCTCCCTGGCGGTATGATTCTGGCTGGAATTTAGTGCTGAAAGCGGTACAATTATTTTGCATGGAAATTTGGGGTTTTTATATTGTAGGCATGCAATTCTTATGAATAACTCACTTAAATCTGTCCGAACCAGAGTCTAGTAGACATCCCGGGTATGATAAAGTTGAAACACAAAATCATAAATTATAATATAATAAAAATATATATAAAAATGATTCAATAATGTAATCAAATCAAAAACACTGAAATTTGCTCAGTTGCAGAATAGTCGCTGTCATTAAATTTATTGTTTGATGATAAAATTGTGATTCTAATTTTTATCGGTGTTTTCTAGCTGGTCTAAAACCACTTTTGACATAAAGGACACTTTTTGGTTGCTATGGACAATCTCCAGTTTCCAGGCAGAAAAAAAATATTTTTATTATATAAAATGACATGCAGGGCACTGGGCAGACCACTAGGGACAAAGGGGATGTGTATTTTTTGTATACAGTACTGTAATCTGTAAGATTACAGTACTGTATGTGTACTGTGTTTTTAAACTTTTTTTGAATTTGGCGCCGATCTCCGCTCCCGTACGTCGTAACGTCGCAGGGAACGGAGATCAGCGGCACTCGGCACTGTGTGAATCGAGCGAGCAGATGGCTCGCTCACACAGCGGGGAGACATCGCAGGATCCAGGGGAAAAGGTAAGTAACTTCCCCCCTGTATCCTGCAACGCAAGCCCGAGTCTGGCTCTGGGTTACCGCTCCTAGCAGAAAAAACTGAACCCGAGCCAGACTCGGGAATACCGCCTAGGAGGTTAAGGAAGGAGCAATATTTCCCTGAGCTTCAGACTATTTATTACCTCCACAGCCACCCTTTGGACACTCCCATCCAGAGATTGGCTAGGGTATGATAAATATTCAGATTAATCATTTGCCTCTCCCAGCCCCAACCCATATTCTGGAAACTTGTTCCAGAAACAAGGGAAGCAGTCACACCTGGAATAGACTAGAGCAAACAATTACTGCTTCTTTGACTACAGAAGGAGCCAAAAAACTAAATTTGCCTAGCATCCTACGCTAGGAGGACGTTACATTTATTAAATTGGAACATAGCTATGTTTTTGTATTTTTAATTTTAATATTTTTTATTGCGTTTCCAAGATTACACACAAATCAAGATAACTGTAGTAATACAATTCTAACAGGAAACAGAGGCTAATACACTTAATAACGCTATCACATAAACAATCACAATTACACAAGATGGAACACACAAACATTGCAACTGGGTTGATTTACTAAAGCAAAATCTGGTGCAGATCTGCATAGAAACCAATCAGTTTCCGCCTAGTTTCACACCGACAGCGGGATTGAAATCGTGCAAGTTCAGCTGAACTCGCACGATTTCATACCCACATGTCAGTCCGACTTCGGGGACGATTTCAGAGACATCTGTGCGGGTTCCTGCACAGATGTCTATACAAATTGTACCCCGAAGTCGCCAAAAGTAGTACAGAAACTACTTTTGGGAATCAGTGCAGCGTCGCAAAGTCCAAGTCGCACCGATTCGGACAGTGCCATTGCCGGCAATGGCATCCAATTTGACATGTCAAATTTTGACATGTCAAATCGTATGCCAAATCGCACCAATGTGAACCTAGGCTCCAGGTTTTTTGGCCAAAGCTTAATTGAACAAGCTGAAGTTAGAAGCTGATTGGCTACCATGCACAGCTGCACCAGATTTTGCATGCTCCAATTTTAGTAAATCAACCCAAATGTGTCATATCAAAAGACATCAACATAGTATTTACTATCCATCCATGGTTTCCAGTCCTGATGCAAGCAATGGGTTGGCTTTTGGGAGAGTTATGCAAACATCAAAATGCCTTCATGGGCGGATGTCAGTCTGGGGCAGGCTGTATTTGCATACAAACTGCCCTAGGTAATGCCCTCATGTGATGCTGAAAGCGGAGTTCCTCCCAAAAATGGAACTTCTGCTGTCACATTTGGCACCTTTCAGAGGGGAGGGGGGAGAAGATACCTGTATAATCCAGGTATTTGCTTCCACTTCCCGGCATAGATAGCCGCAGTATCCGTGGATATCTATCCCATATCCGACGCCTCCTCTGCCCCCCCCCCGCTGTCTTCTGGGAGACACACAGGTCCCATAAGACAGCAGGGACCAGTGAAATCGCACAGCGTGACTCGCGCATGCGCAGTAGGAAACCAGGCTGATTCCCTTACCGAGTATGGCGGCGCCTCCACCTGAGAGCCAGATCTGCTTCGGGTGCCAACATTGTGGGCGCCCTGGACAGGTAAGTGTCCATTGTCACCGCTGTCACCGCTCACCAGCCACTCACTACTCTGATCTGCTATAGCATGTCTGCACGTGAGCGACACTGCCGCTGTACAGGACAGGCGATAGAACACCGGGAGGGAGAGCTGGCCTCTGCAAATGACGGTGACACAGGGAGGGGGTCAGGGGTCACATGACTAGGCTCGGGAAACTCTCAGTCACTGAATCATGTATGGGCAGAGGTGGCAGTACTGGAAGACAGTACTTTGGAAGAAACCAACAGACAGGTCACTGATATAATCATAGTGGCCCGCAGCAGCAGGGGATGTGTTTGCTTCCGTTCCATTGGGAGACTTGGGACATGTCCCCCAGTGCTGCGCTGCGCCTCTAATGATACTACAGTTGGACGGAGCGCCTGCCTGAGTACATGTAACATACTGCAGAGGCGCCAGGCGGCATCCCTTGCATTATACAGCACTGCAACCGCACCGAACACTTACATAACGCAGAGACCGGTGGGAGACAGGGATTAGGGAAACCAGCGGCCGGGCGCCCTAGGCGGCTGCCTAGTTTACCTAGTGGTAGCACTGGCCCTGCTTGAACGCGATTCTTCTGCATTCAGGAGAGGAACTTTGACTGCCTCTAATCTTTGCTGCTCCTAAACTCTGGTAAAAGCCTGTGGGGTTGATTTACTAAAGGCAAATAGACTGTGTACTTTGTAAAGTGCAGTTGCAGTCTGTATGAGCAGTTGCTCCAGAGCTTATTAAATGAGCAGAATCTCTGCTGACTTCTATCACCCAATCAAGTGCAAGCAAAAAATATTTTTTTTCTTATTTTCCATGCACATGATTGGATATTCTTTGCAAAGTGAGCCTTTACCTTATTTACTAAGCTCTGCAGCAACTTTTCTTTCAGAGTGAAATTGCACTTTGCAAAGTGCACAATTTGCCTTTAGTAAATCAACCCTTTTGTGTGCATGGACACATAGGGGTTGATTTGCTAAAGGGAAAAAGACTGAACTTTGCAAAGTGCAGTTGCTCCAGAGCTTAGTAAGTGAGCAGAAACTCTGCTGACTTCCATCATCCAATCATGTGCAAGCAAAAATGCATTTGCTGCATTTGTAAATATCAATAGCGAATATAAGGAATAGTAGTGGTAAAAAAAAAGACATGTCAAATCGTATGCCAAATCGCACCAATGTGAACCTAGGTTCCAGGTTTTTTGGCCAAAGCTTAATTGAACAAGCTGAAGTTAGAAGCTGATTGGCTACCATGCACAGCTGCACCAGATTTTGCACTCTCCAATTTTAGTAAATCAACCCAAATGTGTCATATCAAAAGACATCACCATAGTATTTACTATCCATCCATGGTTTCCAGTCCTGATGCAAGCAATGGGTTGGCTTTTGGGAGAGTTATGCAAACATCAAAATGCCTTCATGGGCGGATGTCAGTCTGGGGCAGGCTGTATTTGCATACAAACTGCCCTAGGTAATGCCCTCATGTGATGCTGAAAGCGGAGTTCCTCCCAAAAATGGAACTTGTGCTGTCACATTTGGCACCTTTCGGGGGGGGGGGGGGGGGAAGATACCTGTATAATCCAGGAATTTGCTTCCACTTCCGGGCATAGATAGCCGCCGTATCTGTGGATATCTATCCCATATCCGACGCCTCCTCTGCCCCCCCCCCCCCGCTGTCTTCTGGGAGACACACAGGTCCCATAAGACAGCAGGGACCAGTGAAATCGCACAGCATGACTCGCGCATGCGCAGTAGGAAACCAGGCTGATTCCCTTACCAAATATGGCGGCGTCTCCACCTGAGAGCCAGATCTGCTTCGGGTGCCAACATTGTGGGCGCCCTGGACAGGTAAGTGTCCATATTTTAAAAGTCAGCAGCTGCAGTATTTGTAGCTGCTGACTTTTGTCGGAACTCCGCTTGAAGAACTGAAATCAAATCATATAAAAAGGGGAGACCAGGGACAGTCAGGCTTGAGAGCAAAGGGCTAGATTATACTGGATGTCCTACAGCAAGAAAATTAATTGGGCTATATCTGACTTGGTTCAGCTTCTAATGCACAATGCAAGAAGCTCACAGTGTGCAATGAAATCAGAAAAAGCTGATTCTGTACAATAGAGGAGCTTGTACAACTATGCAAGACTGAAAGTTATGCCCTGTACACACGATGTACCCCTACCCATTCACCTGGTGAAAAAAGACCAAAGGGCCTTCCCTCTCGCGCTCGCTGCGATAGGAAAATGTGTTTTTCCTATTGCAGCCAGCGCGAGATGTACAGTGCCCTGTCGCCGAGTAACATTCTCACGGGCAGGTGCTGTAGCTGCCCTTCCGTCATATTTTGGTCCGTCGGACCACCATTCAGACGAACGGTTTTCCCGTTAGGCACTGACTCTGGCGGAGTTCCGTTGGGAAAATTTCTAAAGTCCGTCGGATTTTTGCCATGCAAGGTCCGATGGAGCCCACACAAGATCGGAATGTCCGACGGATTCTTTCGTTAGGACCTTTGCTGTCAAAAAGTCCGGTCGTGTGTACGGGGCATTAGGCTTGAGTTCATCTTTCAGTTTAAAGGCCAAGAGAACAAATTGTATGGAAAGGTTAGTAATGGAAAACAAAGATGTTTCCAATGACTAACATTTATATAGACAAATTTTCAGAACCAGAGATGATTCCTGATACAATTAGCAAGTTGGCAAATGCCCATTTTTCATTCTACATTTTAGATTTCACCTTGTTGCGAACCTCCTTGCAGTCTGTGCAGCTGGCTTAGACTGATGATCTGAGTAGGCATAAATCTAGCTTTTGCCAGAATGGGTTGTGGGTCTTATTTATGGGCTGATGCAAGCCCCTGTGGACTGCTGAATTGTAACCGTTACGATTTAAATAAAAAAGGAAAGGAAAAATATAGTAGTAGAGTATTATACTGTTTTATGCACCGTACACACGGTTGGAAATTCCGACGGGATAAGTCAGATCGGATTATGTTGTCGGAAAATCCGATCATGTGTGGGCTCTAGCAGACTTTTTCCGTTGGAATTTCCGACAGAAAAGATTTGAGAGCAGGACCTTAAATTTTCCGACAACAAAATCTGATCGGACTTTTTATAATTCCGATGCACAAAGTGCCACGCATGCTCAGAATAAATTTGGGGACGAAAGCTATTGGCTGCTGGCCTCTACGTAGTCCCGTAGACCTCGTTCGAAACGATCAGATTTTCCAATAACTTTGTCCGACCGTGTGTATGCAACACAAGTTTCGGACAAAATCCGTCAGAAAAAATCTGATGGATTTTGTGGTCTGACCGTGTGCATTAGCCTTCAATTATTGCCGAAAGTTTAGAGTTTTTAATTTTGATACCCATTACTGACTAATTTAAGAGATTACGTTTTTTTTTTTTTTTTAATCATACCTACCTAGATGGATGCCGCATCAGCTCTAAGGCTGAGAACCGAGTGATCAAACTCTGCTGATCGCTCGGTTCTCAGAGCTCCCTGAGCAGAGAATTGGTGACTGTTAGTCACTGGCTCTCTGCTCTGCCCCCCCCCCCCCCCACGCGCTCACTGGAGTGCTGGGCAGTGGAGGGGGCAGGAGCGGCCAGCTCAGGCTCACAGCGGTTTTCTGAGACCTGCATGAGTATATATATGGTCAGTAAACACTGTGGTTTAAAGTTTTATAGCGCTTGTCTATGGACAAAAAAATCTTTTGTGTTCCAATTTGTGTATGCAGATATTTTGTATTTACTCATATCTCTATAAATAGATCATAGATTTCTACACCACTTTCTCCTGATGAAGAGGAATTATGCCAAAAACCTTGAAACACGTAGAGCTTCACTCTGTACAATCGAACATGAGTGTTGTAAATAGTGGTTTGAATTTATGTTAACTTATCTATGACATCAATTGAATAAGCAGTTTTGATATAAATCTTTATGAATTGATGTTTTTTTAGAATTTGTATTAAACTTAATATTTTTTATATTTCATTGTTTGCATACACTATTTTTGGAGTCATTGCCCTACAAAGTCCCGTCAGAGGGTTTTGTTGCTTTTTTATGTGTTATTAGGGATGTGGGCAATCTCTCCTATTGAACTACTTTTTTCATATAGCGGTTTTCTGAGAGGCTGAGCCGCGTGACGGTTCAGCCATGTGGGCGGATCCCAACCATATGGTCGCGATCCTTCCCGAGCTTGGACTGGCTCTGTGACGTCAGCTGACAGCAGGCTTCAGCCCACTGTCTGCTGAAATCAGGTTACAGGAGTGCAAAATGATCTGCATTTTTGTTATCCGTAGGAGAAGTGCAGCCAAACCAGCTTTGGTTGTACTTCTCCTTTAAGTTATTAAAGATGCCAGCATTCAGGGTGCCTTGGGTCCATTCTATAGGCACTATACAATTTTTTTTTTATAGAATTGTATAAATGCTGAAGAAGGGATCAAAGACATCTTGAAGGCTTGCATCTTTAATAACATAAAGCCCAACTCTGGAAAATCTGAAAATTCTCCCTTGCAGTTGTGATGCATCCAAACTGCAAGGGTTAACTGCCCTTTTATTTTAGGGGAGAGTAAAAGCACTTTACTTACCCAATCCTCAACTCCCCCGGCAGATGACGCTCCAATATATGGAATATCCCTTAGTGTCATCACTTCCAATTTAGGGTTATGGACCTTGCATTAGTCTTGATGATGTCAGGACCTTAGACTGTTGGAGCATGGGGGACAGGACGGGGCCGGTATAGCAGCATTTCTAAAGCCCCATACACACGCTCGGACAATCCGCGGACCAGGTCAGTCGGACTTTGTCCGACGTACTTTGTCCGATGTTGGCGTTGCGTACACACGGTCGGACTACGTTGTCGGAATATCCGGTCCGGAAGAACGTCGTGACGTAAGTCGTCGTCCACGAGATTACAAAAGGGAAGTTCAGCACCACGTCAGGCACCCGTTGGGCTCCTTCTGCTGATCCCGTGTTTATCGAGAGTTAGTGGAAGTTTGGTGACTTAAGATTCGCGCTTCTCAGTTTTCTGACTCAGATCGTTACTGCTCTTCAGTTTGTGCTTGTCGTGCGTATCTGTTTATTAGTGCGTGTAGTCAGTTCGCATTTGTTGGTCATTGCGGCCTATATCTTGATATAGGACGCTTTGATTTGCACTGCTTATTGTCTGCTCGTTGCTGGTATTCACTTCGTTCTTTCAGGCCTTGCTGTTTATCGGTGCTTTCTGTTTGTCCGTTCTGACCAGCCGACCTTTTGTGACCTTCTGAGCGATGTTACCCGTGCGTACTCGTCGCCGAGTTCGTGCTGTACGCGGAATTGGTGTCGGGCTTTTAGCTTTGACCCAAGACCCGTCCATGAACAGAGTGACGAGGAGGATGTGGACCAAGAATTGGTTGCTTCAGCGTGACCAGTTCTCGCACATGCCTTTGCTTCGTGAGATCCGGGAGAATAATCCTGATGATTTCAGGAACTTTCTCAGGATGACGGACCCCGATTTTCACCGTCTTTTGGCTTTGCTGACCCCCTTTATCAGCCGGCAGGATACCTGCATGAGACAAGCCATTACTCCGGAGCAGAGGCTTGTTGCCACGTTGAGGTACTTGGCGACAGGGAGAAGTCTTCAGGATTTGAAGTTCTCTTCAGGTATCTCTCCCCAGGCCCTGGGAATCATTATTCCAGAGACCTGTTCTGCCATCATTCAGGTCCTGCAGGAGGACTATATTAAGGTAACATTTCTACTTTACTATTCCCTTCTATGTATGCTCTGTTTGCTAATGACTTGTATTTTTGACCTCCTTCCCTAATTACCATGATTGCAATATGTTCTAATATGCTGTGCCCCTTTTCTCCTTCATGCATTTTTCCCTTCACTTACCTCACCAGCATGCTCTTCTGCCCCAATAGACACCTATGGCCTAGTCACTTAAGCAATGTCTTTTGTCTGCTGCATAGTATTGTTTGCCCCAAAACACCCCCTAAAATATGCACAAATGTTTGCTGTGTGGGTTACTTCATGTAGAGCCCCCTTTTTTTGTTCTTTTGGTGGGGGGGGGGGGCAAACTCATTAGGAACCCCCTCCCCCAACTGCTCTGTCAGATGGTACCAATCCTTTATCTGCTGGCTTTCCCAAGGTCCATACACACTATATACCTACCTCTTTATAGTGCGCATCTTTAGGGATGAATTCAGCAAAGCATGTAGTGCAAGGGACTGCCTCCATACATTCCATTTCCTATTTTTTTGTCTTCTTTCCCTCCTATTAGCTTGCTTGGTAATTTAATAATGTCACACTGTGCCTGCCTTTTTTGGGGGGGGGGGGGGGGGGGGTTGAAATGTTATTTGATCTTTCCTGTGGCCTGCCAATAGTGTTAAGTACAGAGGGTCTGGCCAAACTAGCCCACATTATTGAGCCATTTGCCAATCAATGAAGTGCAGAGGGTTAGCTGTCCACCACCCCCCCCCCAAAACCCCTAGTTATTGCCAATGGCCCATCAGAAGTGGGGGGATTGATGGGGGGGTGAGTAATCTGTGAAGGGGAGCCTCTACTTTTCTGTGCAAATACTTTCCAGCCTCCAATTTTAGACAATGCTCTTGTTCCAAGATGTTGATTGTCTAATCTGCTTGCAATGTTTAGGTGCAAAGTGACTATTTTTTTTTTCTTGTTTCACTCCACAGTTCCCTTCCACGCCACAGGAATGGCAGACTGTGGCCTCCCACTTTGCCAGCCGTTGGGACTTTCCTAACTGCGGAGGGGCAATTGATGGGAAACACGTCCGCATCGTCCCACCGCCCAACTCGGGGTCCTACTATTATAATTATAAAGGGTTTAATAGTGTAGTGATGTTGGCGGTGGTGTCGGCAACATACGAGTTTATGTATGTGGACGTGGGGATGAACGGCCGGATATCGGATGGTGGGGCCATTACGCACACGGAGTTCTACTGGCGTCTCCAAAGTGGCAGTCTGTGCTTGCCACCTCCAGAGGAGAATGCCGAAGGACTCCCCTTCGTCTTTGTCGCAGATGAAGCGTTTGCGTTGACTCCCCATGTGATGAGGCCGTTCCCGATGAGGACCCTCACCCCGGACCAGAGGGTCTTCAACTACAGGCTGTCCAGAGCCAGAAGAGTTGTGGAGAACGCTTTTGGCATCCTGGCCAGCCGCTTCCGCCTGTTCCTGACGGCATTTAACTTGGCGGAATACAAACTGAACCACATAGTTCTTGCCTGTTGCATATTGCACAACTTCCTCAAAAGACATAACAGGAACTATGTGGTGCCCGTTGGCCCAGATGTGGAGGGCCCTCCAAATGCCGAACTCACAGCCCTTCGAGTGGCACGTCCAGGCTTGCCCCCTCTAAATGCCCGTGTGGTCCGGGACCAATATATGCAGTACTTTGTGGGTAGGGGGGCCATTGCTCTGCCTGACGATGTGTGAGAGGCATTTTTTAATAAATCTGATATTTTAACCAAACTATGATTTCATGTCATTTCAGTCTTCTTTTTAGCTTATTTTACTTTGACATTTTTTCCCTTTGCCTTCGACAGTGGGAATGCACTTTCTGGGCAAAAGGAGGTAACAGTCTCTTCTTCCCAAAAAGATTATTCTCATGTTGTGTGTTTGCTACCTAATCTTTGGTCTAGAGAAGGTTTGTACTGCATAACTGACACCCAAAATACTCCTTTTCATCACCAGGTCTGACATGTGTGTATTCTCCAAAATGCTGTGCTCCGTGTTTTCGTACAAAGCACTGTGGGTGTCATTTACATAAGTCAAATCCGCTATGCTCTACAAGTGCATTGAAAAAGTTCCCCGGGAAAGAAAATTGGAGTGCAAAGTGGATTTGCCTTTAGTAAATAACACCCATTGCCCCCCATATCCTTTTCATTTTACATACATAATGCATTGTGTTTTTTAAATAAGGAAGCCACACATTTAGAAAAATAAAAGTTTACTAGGAAAACATTCCCAAGTGCGTTTACAATCTTCACGCCAAAACTGACAACATCTTGGTTATTTACAACATTGTTTACAAACATTCCGCAATTGGTAAAACCAGGCATGGAGCAAAACAGAACCTAGGAACTTGGAAAGTTCAACTTTGTAAAGTGAAGACAAGATCAGACATGACTATATGTTCAAAGTGTGTTTGATCTTGCCTTCATCACATGGGGGGGTCACCCCCGAAAAGTGGAAATTTGGAACATGCACACAATTTGGGTCTGAAAATGGTCATTAGATGGGAAAACACATGCCTAGAAGCTTCAAAAGTGCCATTTTCCATCATGGGGATGAATGGACGTTTTTTGGGGGTGCAACCCCTTCACCACAACCACTTTCGTAGTTCGTAAAGTGTTTGCACCCCCAAAAAAACGTTGCCATTCATCCACCATGGTGGGAGCTAGCACATGTGGACACAATGTGTGCATGTTCCAAATTTCAGACAGTTTTTAAGTTGCAAATGTGTTCAGAAGCAGGCACAAATGTGTGTTAATTACTTGGTGCGTTTTCATATTTTTCCTAAAACATCAATGATGTTCTTCAATTTTTGTTGAACATCATTGATGTTTTGCTTTATGTAATCTAGATCTCGATTGCAGACCATTATCTCTCCGATGAGTACGTGGGCACTCTCTGTGGTAAAGTGCGATTTTTCTTCCACAACATCCACGTCACCTAAAAACCACAAACAAACAAAAATGGGGTGTTGGAAATGAGGCAGCCATACATGGATTAGCTTACCAGTAGCTGTGTTCTCCCACACTCACCTGTTGTGGTGACAATTTCTCCAAGTTCGATGATCTCTCCTTCCTCCTCCTCCTCCTCTGCTTCTGCTCTTTCCCCTTTTTTGGGAGGTGTTGGTTTGGGGGTTTCCTCAGACGGCCCAAGTTTTCGCTCCCCTATGAGAATGTCCAAAAGGAAGATTTAGCAACACAAACTATTGAGGGCAGAAATAGGAAATGACAAACATTGCTTGAAAGTGACGGACACTATTTTAGTTTGGCCAGTTACAAATGTCAACTACATGAATGAAGTCACTTTGTAAAGGTGCTAAACTGACTAGCTTTTTGGTAGAAGTTTGTGTGATGGAGACCCCCCTCTAGTATCCACTGGAGCACATGTGTGGAAAAGCATAATAAAAAGGGGGTTTGGGTGTCCCAGCACTAGTGCTCTAGAGTCCAGATGGGTAAACAGCTACTGAGTGACCTCTCCTTTACAATGAATAAATTGGCTTAACATTCTTGATGACATTTCTAGTGAGAACAAACTTCCTTTCCCCAAAAAAACACCAAACATCGTATTATAAGTGGCCGAACGATCGAGGTTGCGTACGATCGAATGCACACACACACGACCATGACAGTGGCAGAAAGATCGAGGCTGAGTACGATCAAATGCACAGACGAACCTGAAAGTGGCCATTTTGGAATGTACACCTTGGTAAAAATCAAAACACAATGGAGCAGTATGCAAGCAAGAAATCAAACACAAAACACAACTACTTACTTTTTTGAAGAATTCTCTTGATCTTTCTGTACTGATCGGCCTCCCTCAGTTTCAGGTCTGACCAGCGTTTCCTGAGTTGCTCCTTGGATCGTTGTACCCCAAAATTATTGTACAGCCTTCTCACAACTTTAGACATGATCTTGGCCTTGCGGACATTGGGGTTGAGGTAAGGCCCATACTTCCCATCATAGTCGCTCCTCTTTAATATGTCCACCATCTCCAACATTTCTCCAAATGACATATTGGAGGCCTTGAATTTCAGGTTCCGGGATCGGGACGTTTCTGCCTCCGGACTTTCCTCGTCCTCCTCCTCGTTGGTGGGATATTTGTGGCGCACCTGCTGTGTCCCCGCCATGTGCTCTCCCCACTACGCCGTAAAGAGAAGGGGTGGGGAATAGACGAGAAAGATCGTCAGGGGCGGGCGGAGTTTGAAGCATGCGCAGTGTATATAAAACGTCACACGCCTGTGTCGTAGCCACGATCTGGGAGACGAGGGGAGAGAAAGCTCACGCACGAGACGATCGCTACAAACGAAGGTACAATTTGACGTTGGTACATAACTAGCCTAGACTGATTAGAACTTGAGGCTTCTTTATGGAGAAGATTAGGAGAGTTTAGGCTGACATTATTTATATTGTTTTGTGTGGCGTTGTGTCTTGCAGAGGTGATGGATGCCTTCTACAACGTGAGCTTTCTCCCACACTTCATTGATAAATACCGGCAATTCCCCCTCTTATGGCAGGCAAAACACAGGGATTATAGCAACAGACCAAAGAGGTACGCAGCCCTGCTGAAACTGGTGGCATTTGTAAAGCCTACCCTGCCCATGGCAACCGTCGCAAACTTAAAAGTGAAGATCACCAACATGAAGACTACCTATTTCCGGGAGCGCAATAAGGTCCTGAAGTCACAAGCATCTGGAGCTGCAGCAGCTGATGTCCATGTCCCCACGCTCTGGTACTATGACAGGCTCCACTTTCTCAAAGACCAGGCTACTGTCAGGAAGTCACTCTCGACTCTTCCTTGCACGCGTCCTTCCACGCACGCCACCCTTGATGAGGATTCCGAGGACCAACCTGGGCCTTCCAGTCAGGAATATGTGCAGGTGCCCAGCTTGTTCCAGGTATAGTAGTTTTGGAACCAGTTTGTTGAATAATGAATGATGTTCAGTTAATTCAGGATCCCCAATTGCTTATTTCCTAACGTGATTGACATATCAACAGACAGTGGTGTGGGAGACATTTTTGGGAAGAATCTAAACTGCAGGGCTGAGAATTGTATGGTTTTGTATTTGAAAACATTTTGCAACAGTCACTAGATGAGAATTGTGTGTGTTTGATGAACAAATAACTGAAACTATGTCCCTTTTTCATACACAGGAAGACCTCAGCCAGGAGGTGGCTGTGGAAGGTGGCAGTCAGGAGGAGGCAGGGGGTAGTGGCAGCCAAGAGGGGGGTAGGCGTAGGAGCCTGACTGTCTCCCAAGTCTCTCCCCTCCGCCTTCCCTACAGAAGGGCGAAAAACATGGGGGAGGTGGGAGAGTCAGCGCTCCAGCTGATAAAAGATGCCTCAGCCTCCCTCTATGCCACACCCACCTACGAGGAGGCCTTTGCCTCCTTGGTTACAAGTAAATTTACGGGTATGGAGGCGGGGCAACGCAGCATGTGTGAGGAGGTCATCCTCAAAATACTAAATGAGGGGATGGCTGGGGAGATGACTCCCCTCACACATGTTTGCGAGAGTGACCTTGCTCCGCCTCCTCCTCCTCCTTCTGCCACCCCACCAGCACCAGCACCACGGCGTGGAAGGAAGCGTACAAGGAAGACAAGAGAGTGACAACCTGGACTCAGTCTGGTCTGAGAGAAGATGGAGCCTCTCGTAGTACCAGAGCCTGGGGACCTAGATGGCATCTGCTGCAGTTCCGGATGTTTTGGACTTCAGGACCAGATTGCGCTCCCTTATTATTTAGATAGGTAGTCTTCATGCCCCCAATTGTTTAAGTCTGTAAAATGATGGTTGCCATGGGTGTCCAAGGCTTTGCAAATTCCCCAAGTTTCACCATGGCTGCGTTCCTCTTTGGTCTGTTGCTGAGACCTAAATAAATGTTTTTTGGATTTGAAATAATCATTGACTATTGTGTTTTACTTTTCTACAATGACAGTTTTTCTTTGAGTAGGCAGGTACATTTCACTAATCCTAGAATTAACAAGGGGCACCAACAACCAACAAACTCCTAGTAAATGTAAGCAAGAAATACAAATGTTAATAATGTGGTTTTGCTAAGTTGAGACATACAAACCCCCTCCAAAAAAAAAAAAATCTCCTTCAAATATGTATTCCCCCAAAAAAAAAAAATCTGGGTAAAAAAATAAGAAAGATTGTATTACGATCTGAGTAAAAATAAACATGTAGTGTATAAATGCTGCAAAGTAATAAAGAAGTAAGTTTGTGAGAAGTGCGGGTGAATAGGAGCAGCTAAAAGATGTCATTCTTGTTGCATTGTAAAGAAAAAGAGAATGCGCTGCATTAAAGACATTTTAACATTGCAGCGTGACGAATGTGCTGTGTCGATTAGGAAAGGTAGTTTTACCTGACCGAGCGCTTCCGTCACAGAATTTCTTCTGAGCATGCGTAGCACTTTGTCCGTCGGACAAGCGTACACACGCTCGGATTTGGTGTGATCGGACCGGGTTGACGGGAAATCTTTCCAGCAGGAGATAAGACTTTGTCCGACGGACAAACCGACGAACACTGTCCGATGGTGCATACACACGGTCTGATTTTTCAACAACCTTGTCCGATCGGACCAAATTGATGAAAAAGTCCGACCGTGTGTATGGGGCTTTAGAGCTTACAATCTAATAGGGAGGTGGGATAGGCTTCCCTGAAGAGATGAGTTTTCAGGGGTTTCTTAAAAGATAGCCAGAGTAGGCGATAGCTGCACAGATTGAGGTAGAGAGTTCCAGAGGATGGGAGAGGAGATTTCCCCTGATGAAGCCACATGACCCTGTGTTGTAACGGGTGGGGGGGCGGATGACATCACAAGGCTCTGTACACGAGACTGTGTGGTAACTGTACACTCAGGAAAGTTGATTGTTACTGCTGTTGGATTTACTGTATATGCTATATAAGTCTGGTGCGCTTCAGCACCTGTTAGAAGTGAGTGTATGTCTGGAGGATTTTAGGAGCAATAAATTGTTACAAAAGGTTAAAGCACTATGTTTGGAGGTTTCTCTTTCTCTATGTGTGGCTGAGCGGAGGTATTGAGAGGAGTAAAACTTATACACAGAGGTATTAACCACTTGCGGACTGTGCTATAGCTGAATGACAGCTACAGCATGACCGGCCAGTTCTAGGAGGGTGTCATATGACATCCTCCTGTGATCAGGCCTGCTTTTGTGCGGTCTGTGATCACTGTGTCCTCAGGACACAGCTCATCACAGATCGAGGTAAAGATACAATCACAGCTGATCATGATGTAATCACAAGCCAGTTATCGGCATTCCTTTCCACATGCTGACGGCGTTAGGAGAGGAGAGCCGATAACCAGCTTGTGTGCAAGGGACATCTACACTGATAATCAGGGCATTGATAATCAGGGCACTGATTATCAGTGTCCTGATTATCAGTGCAGTCCCAACAGTGCCTATCAGTGCCCACCAGTACTGCCAATCAGTGCCCACCAGTGCTACCCATCAGTGCCCGCCAGTACTACCCATCAGTGCCCGCCAGTGCTACCCATCAGTGCTCATCAGTGCTGCCAATCAGTGCCCAGTGCTGCCAATCAGTGCCTTCTCATTAGTGCCTCCTCATCAATACTACATATCAGTGCCCATCAGTTCAGCCTACCAGTGCCCATCAGTGCCGCCTATCAGTGCCACCTATGGGTACCTATCAGTGCTTCCTTTATCAGTGCCCACCAGTGCCGCCTCATCAGTGCCCATCTGTGCAGCCTCTTTAGGGCACATCAGTGAAGGAGAAAAATTGCCTGTTTGCAAACTTTAACCAACTATGAAAAGTATTTTTTTCTGTATTTTTTTGTTTATTTAGCAAAAAATAAAACAGCCAGTGGTGATTAAATACCACCAAAAGAAAGCTCTATTTGTGTGGAAAAAAATGATAAAAGTTTCATATGGATACAGTGTCGAATCAACGAGAAATTGTCATTCCAAGTGTGACAGTGCTGAATGGTGAAAATTGGTCTGGGCAGGAAGTCGGTAAAAGTGCCCAGTAGGCAAGTGGCTAAGAAGCATCTGTAAAATCCATCAATCTGGGAATGTTTTATTAAGTCCACAATGGGGGATGCAAGCGCTTACGCTCATATAACCCAGATGGGAGCACACATGGTGGAGGGTGTCTATGTCACATTAAGTATCCTTGGTACAAAGTGGTGGATTGACATAAGCAGTGATTGAAGAGAAATGTATAATAATAACAGCACTGTGGATTGTGATTTCAATGCACTTTGATTTGACTGCACAACAATGTGATATTGGGACTATTTTGCTAAATATAATTGTTTGATATATAGCACTACATAAGGCATCAAACTGTGAAGCGCGGCACAAGGATTGTTAATGGCATTGCTAATGGTTAAAGAGGGGAAAAGAGTATATCTGTCGACTTTTGACAAAAAGTCAGATTTGCATACCAGTAACTGCATTGTTTAGTCTGCACATTTTAGAGAAAGAAGTAGAACAGCTGATGGAGTGGATTATGAAAGTATAGTGTTGTTTACAACCTTGGGAATTGGAAAGATTTTGTGGTTATTTTACTGCTATTAAATAAATGATATAATTTAGTTTAATGGCACACCACTTATAAAAAACAGTATGCGGCTTGCCATTCATGTACGTTCCATTACACCTTGGCTTGTCAGATTCTACGAATGGGGCTGTTAATAATAAATGGCCCATGCAGAATAATACTAATAATGGAAAGAAAAGGTAGAAAAACCTGCTTAGTTATTATTTCCCAGTACATTTCCGAATGTATCCTGAAATTATTTCGGCAGTGAGAGTCAGATGATAGATAGCATTGCATTTCAGAAGCAGTGCTGTCAATTATTTTCTGTCTAACAAAGACCTTTGCAATTACACCAGATGTTGGCTGCTGCCCTCTGATGTACTGTTTAAAAAACATGAGGCAGACTGAGCAGTACCTATGACTGGGAAGGCAGCCAATAAAAAAATATTCGCATCCATAAAAAAAAAGAAAAAAAAAAAAAAAGGTCCAAGCATATAAATAGGAAATATGTCAATTGATTTTTACTATTATACGTCTGGCCCGCTCATCAGCAGCTGGGCCTCTCAGTCATTACACCGTGTCCTGCAAGCTTTTACATTTTTATTTTTTTTTCTGCACTGCCGCCATAGGGAACCTGGCTTATATTTCCATATGTAAAACTTATGGAGAGCATGAAACTTAATCCAAAAAACACAAAAGACACGAGCGGATGACTTTTACACCAAACTGTTATTTTTTTTTTTCTTCTCATTCACAGTATGTAACCACAGCAGCCGACGTCCCCTGGGAACCATCTGGGTGGAAAGTGAATAGGAAGCAAATGTGTCATGTTCCTTGTACTCTTTTGAATGTCATTACCAGTATCATCATCTGCAGTTTAATTACCGCATGATGGTGAGCTTAGGGGAAAGGCTTGTGTGTTACTGTGGCTTTTTAGTAGTTTAAAAAGGTTTACAATTCCTCAATAAAAAGGGACTGCCAAGGACTCATAACCATCTCAAATAAAAAAATAAAAAAAAAATATATATATTTTTTTTTAGCACCTATAGAACCTGGTCCAGATGCACAAGTAACCAGCACTTTACATTTTACAAATACAACATTAAAACCACGTAATATTCATAGAAAGACAACATCAAAAATGAACCCCCAGGAGGATAATAACATATTATTAACCACAGTGAATATCTTTTCTTATCAATATATCATAGTGCTCTATATTTGATCTAACCTTATATTTACCACTTCAGCTCCAGAAGGTTTTATCCCCTTCATGACCAGGGCATTTTTTTTTCTATTCAGCACTGCGCTATATTACCTGCCAATTGAGCAGTCATGCAACGTTGGACACGAACAAAATTTGGATCATTTTTTTTTCCACAAATGGAGCATTTTTTTGGTGGTATTTGAACACCACTTGGCTTTTTTTTGTTTGTTTGTTTTTCATAAAAGGGCTTTTTATTTATAAAATAGTTCTAATATAAATGAAAAAAGACTGAAAAGTTTGCAAAAAAAAAAAAAAACTTTTACTTTCTGCTATAAAAACATATCCAATAAAAAAAAAAATTGAAATAAAATATCAAATTTCTTCATAAATTTAGGCCAAAATGTATTTTGTTACATGTCCCAATAAGTGTATATTGATTGGTTTGCGTGAAAGTTAGAGTGTCTACAAACTGGTATATATGCTGGAATTTTTATTTCTGTTTTTATACTAGTAATGGCGATTAGTGACTTATAATGGGACTGTGATAGTGTGGTGGACAATCTGACACTAACTGACACTGGGGGGGGAGCTGACTAACTGACACTGAAATCACCAGTGACCCTAATACAGTGATCAGTGCTAATAATATACATTGTCACTGTACTAATGACACTGACTGGGAAGGGGTCAAAGTGATTGTAAACAATCACCCTGTAAAACAACCCATTCGTCTAAAACTGAAATGAAAAGCAAAACATTTGTGTACAGATATAAAAAAAATATATAAATACCCTTTTTCCCTTTATAAGGGCTCTTTCACACATGCGGACCGTTCAAATCCACCTGTCAGTTTTTTCAACGGATCTGAACGGTCGCTCCATACATCTCTATGGAGTGGCGGATGTCAGCAGTGACATGTCTGCTGACATCCGATCCACCCCGATATGATCCGCTCCACAAAATCCAGACAGATGGAAACCCTATTTTCCATTCGTCTGGGGGATCGGATCGGATGAAAGCGGACAGGCGGTCCATAAACATCCGATCCCCCCATAGAGACAAACTTGTCATCCGCCGGCTCAGCAGGGATCAATGGAGCAATCCCTGCTGAGCAAGTGTGAAAAAGGCCTTAATAGAGCACATTCCCTCTGTTTCCTCTGTTTTTGGCTGCATTAGACCTGGGGGGGGGGGGGGAAGCAACAGCACACTGAGCTTCCAGATTCCGATAAGCCCCCTATCCGCAGACCCCCACAACCACCGGGCAAGGGTTGTGGGAATAAGGCCCTTGTCCCCATCGCATTAAAGGGGGCTTCCAGATTCAACATGGGGAAAAGGTGTTTTGGGGGGGACCCCAAAGCACCCTCCCCATGTTGAGGGCATGTGGCCTGGTACAGTTCAGGAGGGGGGGCGCTCTCTCATCTCCCCTCTTTTCCTGTGGCCTACCAGGTTGCATGCTCAGATGAGGGTCTGGTATGGATTTTGGGGGGACCTCCACGCCATTTTTTTTTTTAATTTTGGCACGGGGTTCCCCTTAATATTCATACCAGATGCCCTCAACTTGGGGAGGGTGCCTCCCTAAAACACCTTGTCCCCATGTTGAATCTGGAAGCCCCCTTTAAACCCTTGCCCGGTGGTTGTGGGGGTTAAAGAGGGGGCCCCCAGATCCCGCCCCCCCCTATGTGAATGGGTATCGGGTACATTGCACACGGACATTGTCAATTGTTTTTGACAAGTCCTTTATCAAAAAAAAAAGTGTCCAGCAATGTCCA
Source organism: Lithobates sylvaticus (assembly GCA_028564925.1). Classification (NCBI taxonomy): domain Eukaryota; kingdom Metazoa; phylum Chordata; class Amphibia; order Anura; family Ranidae; genus Lithobates; species Lithobates sylvaticus. The sequence goes on from CM053030.1 coordinate 409,366,817, forward strand.
GCCATCTTCAATCACAGCGCAGATGGACTGAAAGAAAAAGGAAAACTCTGTCTCGATGGGACCACCGACTGCAGCCTTTTCGCAATGACAACTCTTATATAACCAAGGGCGGGGCCACCCATTTACGCCACCGGGTGGCCCCACCCTTGGATATATAAGAGCTGTCATTTTTTTTCCATTTTTTGTTTTTTTTCTCTGGACCGTTGACGCTGTGATTGAAGATGGATTTACATTGCGGGACACTTTTTTTTAAATAAAGGAATTTTTGTCCAAAACTGTCTCCTGTAATTTTTACTTTTTTTACACTTTTTTGGTGAATGAGTAGGGGTACATTAAAGGGGGCTTCCAGATTCAACATGGGGACAAGGTGTTTTGGGGGCGACCCCAAATCACCCTCCTCATGTTGAGGGCATGTGGCCTGGTACGGTTCAGGAGGGGGGGTACTCTCTTGTCGTCCCCCCTTTTTCCTGCTGCCTGCCAGGTTGCATGCTCGGATAAGGGTCTGGTATGGATTTTGGGGGGACCCCCACGTCATTTTTATTTTTTAATTTTGGGGGTTCCCCTTAAAATCCATACCAGACCTGAAGGGCCTGGTATGGATTTTGGGGTGGACCCCCGCACCACTTGTTTTATTTTGGCACGAGGTTCCCCTTAATATCCATACCAAACCTAAAGGGCCTGGTAATGAACTGGGGGGGAGCTCACGCCATTTTTTTCTATGATTTTTAACTATATTGCCGGGATCCAACAATACATTACAGCCATAAGCAGTTTTAAATTCCTTTAGAAATGTAATTTTGCTGCTCTCATTCATTACACCAGGGGTGGCCAACCAGTGGCCCGGGGGCCACATGTGGCCCGTGGAGCCCTCTGATGTGGCCCGCGACCTCCTGCCCAGATTGCAGGTTGCAGACCCAATATACCACAGCATCAGTGTTGTGAATGAAGCTGGTGGTAGAGGAAGAAAGCAGCTGCGGAGCAGAGCCCCATAAGCCGATACTTCCTGTACAGCGCCAGCTTTTACCACAGGTGGAGTCTATGGAAAAGTTAAGCTAACCTTCATGATAGAGACAGGTGCACTACGCTCACGCTGCACCCGCGGTGTGGATAAACCGTAGCACATCATTGTTAAAGCAGTCTTAGGCCCTTTTCACACCATTGGCTCTACCCAATCGGACCCTCAATTCACCTCTACAGAGCGGCAGATGTAAACAGACTTTTGTCCGTTTATGCCCGACTACCTCCAATCCGATCCTCTAAAAAAAAATAGAAGGGAATTCATCCCCTTCCATCTGAGCTGATTGGAGGGCCTATAGAGTAGCCGCGACCTGTCATCTGCCCGCTCCGCTCATTGTTGCCCGCGACTGGTTACCAAGCTGCTTAAGTGGCCCTCGCTCTTCAAAAGGTTGGGCACCACTGCATTACACTATGTACGGCCGCTATGTAAGCAGGTTAAGTAGTGTGGGGCGTGGACTTAGTCCCCTGAGCCATGATTGGCCAAAGCATCTCGCAGTGCATTATAGGACGTTCTGCGGGTGCTCGAATTTCCCGCGAACACCCTATAATGTTCGAAATTCGGCAAACGAGCAAACACCCGATGTTCAAATCGAACTTACGTTCGACTCGAACCACGGGTTCATCCTTACCTATGGTGCTTTGGAAGAGTTCAACATATATAATGGCAAATTCTATTTGGGTTCTCTTTGCACCTGAAGTTCAAATCTCAGGACATTTATAAACATACTTTGGTAGACAAGGGGTTTTTAAACACAGAGAAATAGATCTGGGAGCCAAAGTTTAAGCTTTTTTTTTTTTTTTTTACACGTTTGTTGTGCAACAGCATAGGGAAACTCATTACATAGAATTTACTGGAATGGGCTGGCCTACACATGACAAACACACCAAAGTAGATAATTTCCTTTTTTATGGCACCGAGCCAAGCACATTTTGTGATGCATATTTTTGCGCATTACTCACAGATTTTGTCGCACGGAAAACATAAGATTGTTACCTGAGTTTGGGGTGCTATTAAGAACTAATGGCACTGCAAGCGCGATGCGTGTTTTGGCGCACTCTGCACGCATTCCTGGAACGCCAAAGTGTGAATGGGTCCTAAATGTACCATGCGTTTACGTGTGACTACTTGTGTTTAGATGCATTCAGAGTAAATTTGCTGTTGCTTGGAACACAGATTTGTCTTTTCTCTAAATACAACTAAACTGAATTGCACATAAACACAGTTAGGCACAGAGTGTATCTCATTTAAAATGCTTACATGTATTTATACTCTTTTAGAAATGTCACATGTTGCCGGTGTAAATAAGTATCAAAGCGTCAGAATTCCCCTGCAAAGCATCTAGAGCAGTGCGAACTCTATCTCCTTTTATACAATGCATCTGCTGCAATTGTATTGTACAAAGTTCACCCGGGCCAGGGATTGACATCAAAATGTGTCAAAAATGTATTCCTTTCATCAGCAGCAATACAAAGCTTTTCATACAGGGAAGAGATAGAGCCAAGGTCATATTGTTTAAACCTTCATACTGGTATGTCAAGATCTGATATAAGCGATTGAATAAGTACAGTTCAAGATTGCTTTGCTGCCATTCCTGGGGATTGAAGTTACACTAAACTCACATTTTTTTTAAAATAAAATAGACGCAATAAGTTTAAATATAGAGTATCTCACAAAAGTAAGTACACCCCTCACATTTTTAAAAATATTTTACAATGTAAAGTGGTGAGTGTACAGCTTGTATAACAGTGTAAATGTGCTGTCCCTTCAAAATAACTCAACACACAGCCATTAATGTCTAAACTGCTGGGCCGCTCCGCGCAATGGGAGGCTCCCGCTGTGTGAGGCTTTGCTGCGTCTGACAGGTCTTTTATAATGGAGGGCGGGGCCACCTGGTACCCCCGCCCCCTCTGACGCACAGGGACGTCATGGGGAATTCCCTATAGCTTTCCCCATGACTTCAGAGGGGGGCGGGGTCACCAGGTGGCCCCGCCCTCTGTTATAAAAGACCTGTCAGATGCAGCGAAGTCTCACACAGCGGGAGCCTCCCATTGCACGGAGCGGCCCAGAAGAGACACTGACGCCATGGAAGAAGATGCCGGACGAGAAGACCAGAGCAAGAAGAAGCGGATCGGAGGAAGAAGATGATGGAAGACGAAGATGGAAGAAGATGCCGGAAGGAGAAGATGAAGAAACTGAAGGATGAAGAAAGGAAGAAGGAAGACCAGAAGAAAGAAGATTTTACTAAAGGAATTGTCAAAGACCGTCTCCTGTAATTTTTACCATTTTTGACACTTTTTTGGTGAAATGGTAGGGGTACTTTCCATTTCACACAGGGGGGTGGCCGGGATCTGGGGGTCTCCTTGTTAAAGGGGGCTTCCAGATTCTGATAAGCCCCCTGCCCGCAGACCCCCACAACCAATGGCCAGGGTTGTGGGGAAGAGGCCCTTGTCCTCATCAACATGGGGACAAGGTGCTTTGGGGGGACCCCAAAGCACCCTCCCAATGTTGAGGGCATGTGGCCTGGTACGGTTCAGGAGGAAGGGGGGGCGCTCTCTGCCCCCCCTCTTTTCCTGCGGCCTGCCAGGTTGCGTGCTCGGATAAGGGTCTGGTATGGGTTTTGAGGGGGACCCCACGCAATTTTTTTTTTTTTTTTGGCCGGAGTTCCCCTTAAAATCCATCCCAGACCTCAAGGGTCTGGTATGGATTTTGAGGGGGACCCCACGCCATTTTTTTTTTTTGGCTGGGGTTCCCCTTAATATCCATAGCAGACCTGAAGGGCCTGGTTATTGAATTTGGGGGGACCCCCACGCTTTTTTTTTTTTTTTATCAATTACTTTTTTTTTATCAATGACTTTCAATGAATGACTGTTCTCTGTGTTACAGGAGCCATCAATTCATTAGCCGCGAGTGATTTTAAATAGCTTTTTTTCCTGCAAAAATGACACTTTGTGCAGGGACAGTTCTAAGCACAGGAAACATGCGCCCCTTCACAGGCATACTATAGACACCCCCCAGATGTGATACTGCAATGCTGTACTAACAGCACGCACACACTAATCCCCAGAATCACAGCAGATAATGTCAGCTCAGCAGTCAGCAGCACATAACACTGACACTGGAACACAATATACGAGGCCGCCGGCGCGGCGGCCTTTTATAATGTGGGGCGTGTACTAAACCCCCTGAGCTATAATTGGCCACAGGCATCCTGCCTGTGGCCAATTATTGCTCTCCTCGCCGCTGGCTCTATGATTGGCCAAGCATGCGGGTCACAGTGCATGCTTGGCCAATCATCAGCCAGCAATGCACTGCGACTGGCGCAGTGCATTGCGGGCTGCTTGCATCACACGAATTTGATGCGAGCGGCCCAAATAGTTCTTGGCTCACCGAGCGGGCGAACGCCTGATGTTCAATTTGAACATGGGTTCGAATCGAACACCGGGCCCATCCCTAGTCTTGGCCACCATGCTGCAGCTTGGGTTCAGGGTCTTGGCAATCTTCTTATAGCCTAGGCCATCTTTATGTAGAGCAACAAATTTTTTTTTTCAGATCCTCAGAGAGTTCTGCCATGAGATGCCATGTTGAGTGTAACCAGTGAGCAGTAAGTGAGAGCAATAACACCAAATTTAAACACACCTGCTCCCCATTCACACCTGAGACCTTGTAACTCTAATGAGTCACATAACACCGGGGAGGCAAAATGGCTAATTGGGCCCAATTTGGACATTTTCACTTAGGGGTGTACTCACGTTTGTTGCCAGCATTTAGACATTAATGGCTGTGTGTTGAGTTATTTGGAGGGGACAGCAAATTTACACTGTTATATGAGCTGTACACTCACTACTTTACATTGTAGCAAAGTGTAATTTCTTCAGTATTGTCACATGAAAAGATTAATAAAATATTTACAAAAATGTGAGGGGTGTACTCACTTTTGTGAGATACTATATATTTAAATGTGTCCTGGGCTGTTTGGATGGATGGATGCAATAACTGTACATGACAGTAGGAGATTATTGGGCAATTTATGTCAGGATAATCTCATTAGATTAATCTTGCAAAGCTAACAGAAATTTTTACAAATATCTTCCAGCAGTTGGATGAGTAAGCAATTAATTGTCTAGCCTATTCATGTCTAGGAAGGCAATTAATTACAAATAGTTTGCTCAATACATTTTAATTAGGGTATTGTGAATTTGTACAATATTTATCATAAAGCCTTATGATTTGATGATTTAAAATCCTACAGCTGATCTTCATTATGGATATTTGCCCAGAGCAAAGTGCATGTATCTGTGTGTATATTGAATTGTCTATCTGGGTGTTTACTGGTTATATGGAGAACTAGTTATCTTCTGTTAATATCATACAATAGATCTACTCATATGAAATGTGGCCATAAATGGAGCAAATGTTGGCCATTCCTGATAAACTAGATAAAAAATTCACTCAGTTAGAGAGGTCGTACACAGAGCAAATGTATTTCCTGCAACCACAGTTTCCCCCATAAACACAGACAGTGGTGACAGGGGAATCCCTCCCGCCAAGCCATTGTCATTAGTGCTAGCGGCTATATCAGCTGCTAGCGATAATCACATGTAAAATCGGACAGGCTGGTTGTACCCAAGTTGATTGATCCATTAACTTGGTACATTCAGCCTGCCCATACATGGTTCGAATTTCAGCCAGTTCCTGCTGAACCGTCCAGAGATTCAAACTGTCTATGGCCAGTCTTAGTTGACATTTTTGGCTGCCTTCTGACATCCCTCCAAAGATCCTGATGGAAAATTGTCGTCCGAACAGCGCCTACATCCAGTCAGATGCAGATACTCTTTGGGTATTTTGACACCTACCCTGTAATTGGGAAAGCTGTCAAAATACAATAGCCACAGAGAGATTCATCTATAGATTAGTTCTACATTTTATCGGTTAGATTTGTATCTATAAATGTTTGGCTAGTTATACATACATATTGTATACGTATACAATACATATGTGGAGATACTGAAGCAAAGAAAATATGTGCACAATTGCCACCTCTTTTATCAGGGAAGTTCTTCCAATGCAGCTCTTGGAATTGTTAGAACTTGCAGTGTGGAAGGGCATTCCTTGAGATTAAAGTTCATGTTAATCTGATCTTTTGAAATTACATTATTTGTGGTGGAACTTTTTAAGCTCCATTATGTACTAACATTTCTGACACACACTGTATATGAATAAATAGGGCAGTGGAAATTAAAGATGAATTCCTCGATTAATCAATACATTTTTTTTGTCGATCACAATTCTTTTGATCGGTACTCACCTCTCCACCGGCTTCCGGGTCTTCAGGAAATTCCGTCGGAGATTTGGTGACGTCACGGACATCAACGGACTCCTCCCCCTTCCCCAAGTGCCTCCGTCTGCTAATGAAGGGAAGGGGGGAGGAGTCTGGTGACGTTGAAGTTCTGATTGAACGCAACACGTACGGGAAAGAAGCTACACATGACATCACCCGCTGCTGCCCTACGGAACTAACACAATTGTTGGATTTACATGCTGTGTTTGTATCATCTTTATGTGAGTAGTTTGTGTTTGAACACAAAAATGTCATCTTATACTTAAGCGGTGAGCACTTAGATCTTTTCTTTTTACACATGACATGGCGTCCTTGCTGAGATCTAAGGAGATGGGAGAAAA
>CM053030.1:409373960-409390890 GCA_028564925.1 Lithobates sylvaticus
CATATTTGGCAAGTACAGAATCACAGCATATATAAAATAATAAGCAAAGTGGTTGGAGGGAAGCTTCTGAATGGCAAAGATGTTTTTTATTACAAAGTATGTGAGCAGACTGCAGTTCCTCTTTAAGTACACTATGGGGAATATTTACTAAAGGCAAATCCACTGTGTGATCCAAGTTCACTGCAAGTCCACTTGGAAGTGCAGTCACTGTAGCTCTAAGGGGGACATGCAAGCACAATAAAAAACAGCATTTTTGCTTGCAAATCAGCAGAGCTTCCCTTTATTTCAGATCTACAGTGACTGCACTTCCAAGTGCCCTTGCAGTGCACAGTGGATTTGCCTTTAGTAAATCAACCCCAATGACTGCTAAACATATACATACCTCCCAAAATTTTGACATGGGAATGAGGGACACCTACTAGCAAATGTATGTAGGTATAGGACACGCCCCCAGCCACACCCCCTTAAAGGAGAATTAACTAAAAAAAATGTTAATTGAATCCACAAGGGACTTTTTTTACCACTACTATTCCTTTATATTGGCTTTTAAAATGTACAAATGCAGCAATTTATAATTTTGAAAGCACTGGAAAACACATTTTGAAAGATAAAAAGTAAATTTTATATACAACTATATAGATCAGACCAAAATTAGGGACAAATGAGGAGGAAAGAGGGACAGAGGGACATTGCTCCAAATCAGGGACAGTCCCTCCAAATCAGGGACAGTTGGGAGCCATGACATATATACTGTATATGTTGTGGCTTTGAAGTGGTTTACCAGGGTTATGGCTGAAGCTATGAGCCATAACCACTTTTTCTTTTTAGCTGGCGATTCTCTTTCTCATAACAGCAAATCTGAGTGACTGATTAGCCATTGGATCGCTTTTGGAAGCAGCGTGATGGGTCGTCCCTCCCCCCCAGTCACTTACTAGTGTCTCTCGGGCTTACCATTCACCGGCGAGCCTGGGAAGCGATCCTATGGTTTATGCGGCTGGTCACAGAGATCAGGAGAGACCAGATCGTCTCTCCCCACCTCTATAATCTAGGACAGTGATGGCGAACCTTGGCACCCCAGATGTTTTGGAACTACATTTCCCATGATGCTCATGCACTCTGCAGTGTAGCTGAGCATCATGGGAAATGTAGTTTCAAAACATCTGGGGTGCCAAGGTTCGCCATCACTGATCAAGGAGGACCGGAGCGATGTCATGACATTACTACCAGTCTAGGGCGGAAGTAAACTATTTTTTTTTCTTTTTTTTAAAGCATAAGATCAGTGTTTTCTTTTCCTTTTTTTTTTTTTATATTGTTTGCTTTCAAAGGTAGAGAGATTTGAGGTCAGATCTCTCCGTAAAGAGGACCTGCCATCTCTTATTTCTATTACAAGGGATATGTTCGTTTATTTGTAAATAAAATTAAAGGGATAGTGTAAAAAAAAAAACACATACACCGATATACGTCCTAACTTTGAAGAGGAATGTCTTTGTGTTATGGCAGCAGCAGCTAGCTGCCATAACCCCGGTATCCTCTTCTTCGGTCGGCGGTCCGGTTTCCGATAATAGTGGTCTCTGCGGTGGATTCGCCACAAGATCACTTTTATCGGCGGTGGGAGCAGCGGAGGCGATCGGATGCTCTTCCTTGCTGGGTATGGAGACGAGTGAGGGGAAGATGGTCCCAGCTGTCTCCATACCATTGCAGGGCGGAAGCGACGTCAAAACATCACTTCCGCCCATAGCTCTTAAAGGGACATTTTTTTTTAAATGACAAAATGACTTTTTGTGTAAATTAGACTTTTTGACCCCAGATCTCATATTTAAAGGGGGATTCCACCCTAAAGTGGAACTCCCGCTTTTCGGAACCCCCCCCCCCTCCGGTGTCACATTTGGCACCTTTCAGGGGGGAGGGGGGTGCAGATACCAGTCTAAGACAGGTATCTGCACCCACTTCCGGGCATAAACTCCAATGGGAGTTTACGTCACTTCCTGTCCCGGCGCGCTGTCTGCCGGGACACACACGTGTCCCGGCAGACAGCGCTGAAGATTCTCATTGCGCCACGCGACTCGCGCATGCGCAGTAGGGAATCGGGAAGTGAAGCCACTTCCCGATTCCCTCACCGAGAATGGCGCCGGCTACAGCACAGAGCCGAGCGATCGATCGGCCTCTGCTGCCGACGCCGCTGGACCCTGGAACAGGTAAGTGTCCATTTTTTAAAAGTCAGCAGCTGCAGTATTTGTAGCTGCTGGCTTTTAAAAAAAAAATTTTCAGTACAGTCCCGCTTTAAGAGTTCCTGCCATGCTTTTTTTTCTATTACAAGGGATGTTTACGTTCCTTGTAATAGGAATAAAAGTGAAACAATCATTTTTTTTTTTTAAAAGAACAGTGTAAAAATAAAAAATAAAGGGTAAAATAAATAAGAAAAAAAAAAAAAACACACCCCGTCCCGCTGAGCTCGCATGCAGAAGCGAACGCATACATGAGTAGCACCTGCATATGAAAACAGTGTTCAAACGAGACATGTTAGGTATTGCTGTGATCGGTAGAGCGAGAGCAAAAATTCTAGCCCCAGACCTCCTCTGTAACTTAAAACCTGCAACATGTAGAATTTTTTAAACGTTGCCTATGGAGATTTTTAAGGGTAAAACTTTGTCGCCATTCCACAAGCGGGCGCAATTTTGAAGCGTGACATGTTGGGTATAAATAAAATTGGGCAAACTTTACTATTGCCTTTTTTTAATTAAAAAAAAGTGTATTTTTTCCCAAAAAAGTGTGCTTGTAAGACCACTGCGCAAATACGGTGTGACAGAAAGTATTGCAACGACCGCCATTCTATTCTCTAGGGTATTAGAAATGTTTTTTTTAATGTTTGGGGTTCTAAGTAAATTTCTAGCAAAAAAAAAACTGTTTTTAACTGGAAAACAACAAATCTCAAAAAGAGGCTCGGTCCTTAAGTGGTTAAGCAACCCCATCCCTCCATGCTCGTGCGCAGAAGTGAATGTATATGTAAGTCATGCAGGCATATGTAAACAGTGTTCGCAACACATGTGAAGTATCACCTTGAACAATAATTCTAGCACTAGATGTCCTCTGTAACAGGTAACCAACAATTTTTTTTTAAAGCCTATGAAGATTTTTTAAGTATCATAGTTTAACGCCATTCTACGAGTGTGCGCAATTTTAAAGCGTGACATGTTGGGTATCTATTTACTCTGCGTAACAATCTTTTATATTTTACCAAAAAATTGGGTTATATATTGTTTTGTGTATTAGAATTCATTAAAGTGTATTTTTTTACCAAAAATAAAAAACCGTTGCGCAAATACCGTGTGACATATAAAAATTGCAATGATCGCCACAGTTGGATTTTCCGACAACATGATCCGATCGAACATTTTCCGTCGGAATATCCGACCGTCTGTATGGGGCATTATAGACCCCAGATCTATCCATAAAGAGTACCTGTCACAGGCCTATTGCTATCACAATGTTTATGTTTATGTTCCTTGTGACAGCAATAAAAGTGCTAAAAAAATAAAATTAAAGCAACAGTGTAAAAAATAAAAATAAAAAAATGATTAAACAAAAATTATTAAAATTATTTTTTTTAAGTGCCCACCTGCTCGCACGCAAAGGTAAAAGCACCACATGCAAACAGCAATCGTCCCACACATGTGAATTATCATTGCGAACGCCAGGTCATGTGCAGTAATTCTAGCACTAGACCTCCTCTGTAAATATTAGGGTTGTAGTGGCAGTTTACCAATCTTCACGATAACACTGGAAATCAACATTTTAGAATTAAACACCAGATTTTTTTTTTATGTAGTGTTTAGTTTTCGCCATTCTATAAATAGAGGGCTAGGTGAGTATAAAGTATAACAGCACTGCCTGCCAGGCTCAGCAAGGGGATAATTATTGTGCAAAGCATCATGGCCGCAGCATGTGTACACCCCCATCCATTGCCTTTTAAAAGCTTAAAGGTAAGCAGTTGGGGGGCGGAATGTGTTTATTCCACCTCCCAAGCAGAGATGTTTTGTAAATAGGCCTTAAGGCTGGATTCACACCTATGCATTTTTTGTGCTTTTTGCATTTTGCAGATTTGCACTACAGTCCATTTAACATGGTTTTCTATGGGACATGTTCTGTAGTGCAAATCTGCAAAAAGCACTAAAAATGCATAGGTGTGAATCCAGCCTAAAGGAAGAAAAGGGCCCACAAATCAAACAGTTCAGTTTAAAAGGCTAACACACAAAGGATAAGAAACATAAACAGGTACACTGATGCAAGTCGGTCTGCCTACCTTCTGGCCCCCAATCCACACACGAGTTGCCGGTCCGGTTCGCAGCCGAATAGATGAAAATAATAGCAGATACTTCAATACAAATTACAGTGATTAAAAAAAATAAAAAATAAAAGAATAGCAGATGACCGCACACTGATACGATGGAAAGTCCATTCACTTTATTGGTAGCTAAATCTTCAAAACATCACAATATTCACCGGAGAGATAGGGGAATTACCAGTGACTGGACTTGCCATTGCATCAGTGCGTGTCCATCTACTATTATTTACACAAAGGATAAGGATTCTTTTATTAAACCACAAGTGGCAATTCTTTTCAGTTGAGTTCAATAAGATTTGAAAACGACAGTAACAGCTAAAATAAAAATCCTTATATTTGGTAAAGCTTTCCGAATGGAACCTGTATAGTTCATGCATGTCTGACTGTTATATAAACCACAAAGCAACCTACATGGCTAAGAAATTTTATTGAAAACCCATGGTTGCCAACAGAATTCATCTTACACTGATCTGACTTCAGCAAATTGAAATCTGAACATATGAGATGCTAGACTTTGTACTTATTAGTCTTTAAAGTGATACTAAAGTCTAATGTTATTTTTAAATGAAAAAAAAAAATGCTATACTTACCTGCTCTGTGCAGTATTTTTGCACAGAGCAGCCCCGGATCCTCCTCTTCTCGGGTCCCCTGCCGGCACTCCTGGCCCCTCCTCTTTTAGAGTCCCCCATAGGAATGTGCTTGCTATGGGGGTATGTGTGTGTGTGCTCGCTGTCGAGCACCGCTCTGTGGGGTTGATTTACTAAAGGCATATAGACTGTGCACTTTGCAAAGTACACTTGCACTCTGCAAGAGCAGTTCCTCCAGAGCTTAGTAAATGAATAGAAGCTCTGCTGACTTTCATCATCCAATCATGTGATTGGGTATTTTTTTGCAAAGTGAAGCTGTACCTCATTTTCTAAGCTCTGAAGCAACTGCGCTATGCAAAGTACACAGTACACAGTACACAGTCTATTTGCCTTTAGTAAATCAACCCCTGTGTGCCCATAATCCCCCCGCTCCCTCCTCACTGGCTGTGAGCTGTGATTTACAATGGCTCCTGCTACGGTTTCTCAGCCAATCAGGAGGCAGAGACTGGAGAGAGCAGCTGTTCTCGTACACATCGCTGGATCGGGATTGGACTCGGGCTTGGGTAAGTATTAGGTAGCGGCTACGGGGGGGGGGAGCTGCATACTGAAGTTTTTTTACCTTCATGCATAATAAAACACTTTTATACTTTAAAATAATTTATGCAGCCACCAGATGATTGGTAAGCTGCAATTTTTCTGTTTTTGGGTGTAGTACCACTTTAAGGTATGATGAGATATGTGAAGACATCTCTGTTTAAGATAAGAGGGCTGTTGAGACCCCAGGATTTTCTATTTTTTATTTTCTTCTAAGCTTTAGATACACTCGATAGGGTTGTAAAGCAGACTGCATCTCCAGTTCTGCTGTTGTGTCCTTTAATGCAAAGCAATCTCATCTTAAGGGGCATCAACTGAAGAGGCACACTTGAGCTTTTGTAACCGATAAAAGGACTTCTAATATTGTAGAATGTATCAAGGCTATTTCCAAGCTCAACACCTTTGTGGCTGTTACGCTTAAAAAATGAGAACACACAGATGGGCTTCAAAAAGGGTTACTAATACAAGTTTGTTATATCTGTTGATTAATGGTTTGTTTATTACAGATATTAATATAGTGCCAACAATTTAGTACTATACATTTATATCAGTCCCTGCCCTCAAGGAGCTTTGACTGGCAAACATGTTAAGATTCCTCTAGCTCAGAGGAATCCCCTGATTCTCCCATCCAGGCTATACAGCGTGGATAGGCGAATCTACAGTGCTGGCTATTGTATTCTGACAGCCATCACCCACGGCTCTCAGAATACCTGAACAGTGCCTGCAGCCGATTGGATACAGAGTTTGGCTAAGAATTTTTAGCCGTCTCCTTTAATAAAAGTTGATTGTCAAACCGGGTGTTGCCTAGAGGGCTACCCACAGAATGAGTTTTGGCTGATTCAGCAGAAATCTATACGCAGTGGCGAAATTATAGGGGTCGCCGAGATCGCCATGGCGACCGGGCCCCTTGCTGCAGGGGGGCCTTGAGGCCCCCCTGTAATCTTTGATAGGAGGGGAGGCTGAGAGGAGCTCCCCGATTGTCAGCCGAGCTGTAATGGCATTGTGCAGGGAGCTCCTCACATATCTAAAGTGAAAGCACTGTGTGCTGTGCTGTGCTCTTTGTCTCCCCCTACAGTGCAGTACCCGGCAGGAAGAAGGTAGGTTTTTTTTATAAGACTATCTACTGTATCTGTATGTGTATGTGTCTTTATATGTGTGTGCATGCGTGTGTGTGTGTGTGGGGGGGGTGCATGCATGTGTGTGTGTGGGGGGGTGCATGCATGTGTGTGTGTGTGTGGGGGGGCATGCATGCATGTGTGTGTGGGGGGGTGCATGCATGTGTGTGTGTGTGTGTGTGGGGGGGGTGCATGCATGTGTGTGTGTGTGTGTGTGTGTGGGGGGGTGCATGAATGTGTGTGTGTGGGGGGGGTGCATGCATGTGTGTGGGGGGGGGGGGGGTGCATGCATGTGTGTGTGTGGGGGGCATGCATGTGTGTGTGTGGGGGGGCATGCATGTGTGTGTGGGGGGTGCATGCATGTGTGTGGGGGGGTGCATGCATGTGTGTGGGGGGTGCATGCATGTGTGTGTGTGTGTGGGGGGGGGGTGCATGCATGTGTGTGTGTGTGTGTGTCTGTGTGTGTGGGGGGGGGGTGCATGCATGTGTGTGTGTGTGGGGGGGGTGGTTGTGTGTCGGGGGGTGGTGTTGGTGTGTGTGTGTGTGTGTCGGGGGGTGCATGCATGTGTGTGTGTGTGTGTGTGTGTGGGGGGGTGCATGCATGTGTGTGTGTGTGTGTGTGGGGTGCATGCATGTGTGTGGGGGGGTGCATGCATGTGTGTGTGTGGGGGGTGCATGCATGTGTGTGTGGGGGGGGGGTGCATGCATGTGTGTGTGTGTGTGTGTGTGTGGGTGCATGCATGTGTGTGGGGGGGGGGGTGCATGCATGTGTGTGTGTGGGGGGTGCATGCATGTGTGTGTGGGGGTGCATGCATGTGTGTGTGGGGGGGTGCACGCATGTGTGTGTGTGGGGGGGGTGCATGCATGTGTGTGTGGGGGGGTGTGCATGCATATGTGTGTGGGTGTGCGAGCGGGGGCGGGCGGTGGGGATTCACAGATATATATATATGTGAAAATCAAGACGGGACACGTACTTCAATTGCGAAAATCCTTTACTTCGATATTTCAAAGGTACATCTTATTTCAAAAGCACAGCCACTGTACAGTTACGAGCACCAGCTCTTCGTCAGGCTATCTCTGGCTTGTGTAGCACACTATCTCAAACTAAGCATATATATACCACATTCAGGAGTACAACACACAGGTGTATGTCACAGATCACTAATCACTGTTAATTGAAGATTTCAAAATTAACCCTATCAGCAAGATAAAGCATCCAACCAATTAAGATCATCATACATTATACAAGCAATCGGGTTGTTCCAATTCGGTAAATGGTCATGATGCCATGAAAGAGCAATAATCTCGTATTTCTGCAAAGATTCATCTTCACCAGTTTCCAGTGGAGCATACAGTAATAAAACTCTCAATATTTCCTGCAGGAAAGAGAAGAGGTTCATTGGTATCAGAATTGCATCACATTGCATAGCACCATGACCACAAAAAGTATCCAATATCAGTATCAGGCATTGATAAAACGATCAAAGCAATGAGACAATTAAAATAAAATTATATGCAGCGTCACCAATCACGCATCGTGTGTCATAGGAATAGATACAAATCATAATCTCTGTTCATTCCATGCGGACTTAGAGATTTTAATCGGTTAATCCACCAAACTTCCCGTTTTCTCAGCTTCAGAATTCGATCACCCCCTCTCTTGTCCCTAATAACTTCCTCAAGTACCATATATCGCAAATCAGAATCGCAGTGCCCTTTCTCCAAGAAATGCTTGGATACAGGAAACGTCGGCTGTTTTAGTCGGATCGTACTGCGATGCTGTGCGATCCTGTCCTTGATTTTTTGGGTGGTCTCCCCAACATATAGTAACCCGCAGGGACATATTAAGATATAAATGACATAAGAGGACTGGCAAGTATAAAAACCATTAATGGTGATTTTATCACCATGGGTCGGATGTATAAAATGATCACCTTTAACAAGCAAATTGCACTGAATGCATTTCAAACAGGGGAAGCATCCCTTCCTTTTGCTGCCAAGAAATGTCATTTTGGACATCTTTTTTTCATCTCTGAATTCTGATTTAACCAGCCAGTCCCTTATAGTTCTGTTTCGGCGATATGCCCGCATGGGGATTTGCTGTAAAATTTCGATCTGGGGATAGGATCTTCTCAATAGGGGCCAATGTTTTTTAATAATATTAAATATCTTTTCACTATAGCTATTGAACTGAAAACTGAAAGGGAGTCTGGGTTTGTCCATATTGCAGTGCCGATTCCTGACCACTACCACATCATTAATTACCTTTGTAAGCTCCTGTCTAATTAGATTGTCTGGATACCCCCGTTCTTTGAATTTACAACACATCTCATCAAGTCTAGTTCTTCTAGTATTGTCATCACTCACTATCCGTTTCACCCTCAATAGTTGGCTTTTAATAATAGATCTAAAGACATGGGGTGGATGATAGCTGTTAAACATTAAGAGTTGGTTCCTATCAGTTGGTTTGACATATAGATCTGACTCAATACGGCTTTGATAAATATATATCCTAGTATCCAAAAACGGAATGGAGAGCCCTCCAACATTTATTTTGAACTGGATATCCGGAGAAAATTCATTCAATATCTCATCAAAGGCCATAAGGGATTCAATGTTGCCCCGCCACACTGCAAAGACATCGTCTATATACCGCCACCAGGTGGCGCAATGCTGCTGGAACAACTCATTTACAAACACATATTTATGCTCGAAATCATTCATGAATGAGCAAGCGTATGGCGGGGCAACATTGGATCCCATGGCAACACCATTCTGCTGAACGTAAAATTGATCTTTAAACAAAAAATAGTTATTCAATAGCAAAATGTTAAATAAAAATTTAAATAAATTTTCAAAAAGTGTGACTTGAGCCTCAGAATAAATGTCGCTACATCTAATAAGCCCAATAGCTGCATCAATTCCTTCCCTATGTGGGATACAGGTATACAGACTAGTTACATCCCAGGTTACAAGTATCTCATCACCCTGGCATAACGGTAATTTTCTAATTTTCGATAGGAAGTCCTGTGTGTCTCTAATATAGGATCTTGTATTCCTGACAAGAGGGGATAGGACCCTGTCCAGAAGGCGTGCTGTCGGGACAAAGATTGAATCCCTACCCGACACAATCGGGCGACCAGGGGGAGATTGGCTGTTCTTATGGATTTTAGGCAGCATATACAAGACCGGAATCCTAGTATGTGAAGGAAGTAAAAACTCAAAAAGATCACGAGATATCAAACTATCTTTTAGCGCTGCTTTCAAAAGGGTTTCCAGCTTTTTCTTTATACCCCAGGTAGGGTCTGTGGACACCTTCTTGTACACCAGCGGATCACTGAGCTGGCGGAGGACCTCAGATTCATACATGGCAGTATCCATGATGACCACAGAACCCCCCTTATCAGCAGGTTTACATACGATATCATCACGTTTGCTAAGATTCCTAAGGGCCAATTTCTCTTCACATGACAAATTGTTGAGTATATGGTCCCTATAGTCCGTCCTGTGAACAAGATCCTTCACATCACGGGTAACCTCTTTGATAAACATTTCCACAGGTGCATATGATGTGGGGGGAACAGATTTTGATTTGGTGATTAGATTAAAGGTTTTGTCATGACAATTTGTCATGTGAAGAGAAATTGGCCCTTAGGAATCTTAGCAAACGTGATGATATCGTATGTAAACCTGCTGATAAGGGGGGTTCTGTGGTCATCATGTATACTGCCATGTATGAATCTGAGGTCCTCCGCCAGCTCAGTGATCCGCTGGTGTACAAGAAGGTGTCCACAGACCCTACCTGGGGTATAAAGAAAAAGCTGGAAACCCTTTTGAAAGCAGCGCTAAAAGATAGTTTGATATCTCGTGATCTTTTTGAGTTTTTACTTCCTTCACACACTAGGATTCCGGTCTTGTATATGCTGCCTAAAATCCATAAGAACAGCCAATCTCCCCCTGGTCGCCCGATTGTGTCGGGTAGGGATTCAATCTTTGTCCCGACAGCACGCCTTCTGGACAGGGTCCTATCCCCTCTTGTCAGGAATACAAGATCCTATATTAGAGACACACAGGACTTCCTATCGAAAATTAGAAAATTACCGTTATGCCAGGGTGATGAGATACTTGTAACCTGGGATGTAACTAGTCTGTATACCTGTATCCCACATAGGGAAGGAATTGATGCAGCTATTGGGCTTATTAGATGTAGCGACATTTATTCTGAGGCTCAAGTCACACTTTTTGAAAATTTATTTAACATTTTGCTATTGAATAACTATTTTTTGTTTAAAGATCAATTTTACATTCAGCAGAATGGTGTTGCCATGGGATCCAATGTTGCCCCGCCATACGCTTGCTCATTCATGAATGATTTCGAGCATAAATATGTGTTTGTAAATGAGTTGTTCCAGCAGCATTGCGCCACCTGGTGGCGGTATATAGACGATGTCTTTGCAGTGTGGCGGGGCAACATTGAATCCCTTATGGCCTTTGATGAGATATTGAATGAATTTTCTCCGGATATCCAGTTCAAAATAAATGTTGGAGGGCTCTCCATTCCGTTTTTGGATACTAGGATATATATTTATCAAAGCCGTATTGAGTCAGATCTATATGTCAAACCAACTGATAGGAACCAACTCTTAATGTTTAACAGCTATCATCCACCCCATGTTTTTAGATCTATTATTAAAAGCCAACTATTGAGGGTGAAACGGATAGTGAGTGATGACAATACTAGAAGAACTAGACTTGATGAGATGTGTTGTAAATTCAAAGAACGGGGGTATCCAGACAATCTAATTAGACAGGAGCTTACAAAGGTAATTAATGATGTGGTAGTGGTCAGGAATCGGCACTGCAATATGGACAAACCCAGACTCCCTTTCAGTTTTCAGTTCAATAGCTATAGTGAAAAGATATTTAATATTATTAAAAAACATTGGCCCCTATTGAGAAGATCCTATCCCCAGATTGAAATTTTACAGCAAATCCCCATGCGGGCATATCGCCGAAACAGAACTATAAGGGACTGGCTGGTTAAATCAGAATTCAGAGATGAAAAAAAGATGTCCAAAATGACATTTCTTGGCAGCAAAAGGAAGGGATGCTTCCCCTGTTTGAAATGCATTCAGTGCAATTTGCTTGTTAAAGGTGATCATTTTATACATCCGACCCATGGTGATAAAATCACCATTAATGGTTTTTATACTTGCCAGTCCTCTTATGTCATTTATATCTTAATATGTCCCTGCGGGTTACTATATGTTGGGGAGACCACCCAAAAAATCAAGGACAGGATCGCACAGCATCGCAGCACGATCCGACTAAAACAGCCGACGTTTCCTGTATCCAAGCATTTCTTGGAGAAAGGGCACTGCGATTCTGATTTGCGATATATGGTACTTGAGGAAGTTATTAGGGACAAGAGAGGGGGTGATCGAATTCTGAAGCTGAGAAAACGGGAAGTTTGGTGGATTAACCGATTAAAATCTCTAAGTCCGCATGGAATGAACAGAGATTATGATTTGTATCTATTCCTATGACACACGATGCGTGATTGGTGACGCTGCATATAATTTTATTTTAATTGTCTCATTGCTTTGATCGTTTTATCAATGCCTGATACTGATATTGGATACTTTTTGTGGTCATGGTGCTATGCAATGTGATGCAATTCTGATACCAATGAACCTCTTCTTTTTCCTGCAGGAAATATTGAGAGTTTTATTACTGTATGCTCCACTGGAAACTGGTGAAGATGAATCTTTGCAGAAATACGAGATTATTGCTCTTTCATGGCATCATGACCATTTACCGAATTGGAACAACCCGATTGCTTGTATAATGTATGATGATCTTAATTGGTTGGATGCTTTATCTTGCTGATAGGGTTAATTTTGAAATCTTCAATTAACAGTGATTAGTGATCTGTGACATACACCTGTGTGTTGTACTCCTGAATGTGGTATATATATGCTTAGTTTGAGATAGTGTGCTACACAAGCCAGAGATAGCCTGACGAAGAGCTGGTGCTCGTAACTGTACAGTGGCTGTGCTTTTGAAATAAGATGTACCTTTGAAATATCGAAGTAAAGGATTTTCGCAATTGAAGTACGTGTCCCGTCTTGATTTTCACATGAATATTGGTGGATTATTGGAGGTACCACTTGACGCCTGCTTCTAATACTCCCATTACTGAAGAAAAAGTAACCTGCCCATATCTAACTATATATATATATATATATATATATATATATATATATATATGTTAGTTTCTGTTATAGCCACTAGCAATACTCACTGTGTTCTCCTGGTGGGGATGGCTTTGTTCTTTTTCTTGAGCCCGGGAAATTCTAAAAACACACCAAAAACTCAATTATCACTGTTTGCAAGCTTGATATACCATGTGATATTCCTCTCATCAGCCAATTATGCTGTACAATACACAACTTGCATTACTTGATGCTGAAGTTGAATAGGAATTTTAGCCCTCAACAATTGTGAATTTAACCCGATGACCCCCACATTGAGCTTGAGATCCTAATGTCTGGCTGTTTGCATTTCTTTATGATCCAACATGTTATAAAGTTTTCCAGCTCAAGTAATGAGATTCATACAATTCCCCCAGCCTGTAACCCTATATCGATCTCTCACAGCTTCTATTCACACTGTTCTCTCACAGAACGGCTTAAATTGTTAATAAATACTTGTTTTTAGTGCTTTCTAATCATTTGGGTCTCCTGAGGTTATCATTAGTAAACGCTCCTGAACGCAAACATGGCTAAACGTGGCTTGTAAACACACGTTTTTAAACGTGTATAACTAGCTGTGATGTTCCAGCGTTCAGGAGAGGCTGAGTAACGTCCCATGTACATGAAGCCTTAAACAGCACAATGGAGGCACCAACCAGCCTGGTTTCATGTCTTTTGTCTCTTGTAGGGGGGCTGGGTGACCTTTGGTGACCTTTTATTAAATCAGCAATAACTGAAAAAGAAAAGGAGATAGAATGGAAAGTAAACGGCACAAACGTGGCATTAACCAACCAGCCCATTTTCATTTCTTTTGGCTGTTGTAGGGGGTGTCAGGGAAGGCTTGCCCATAGCACAAATGATGTCTCCCGGTGCATACATAAGCCAAGCTCTGTGCCAGCTCATCTGCCACCAGCTGGTTCTGCTGCCACATCCACCTGCTGACTGCTGCCACCACGCAGTCTACTGGACTGGTCACATACCTCACTGTGGCGCCAGAGCTCACTAAACAGGTATGTGACAGGAGGGCGGGGTGATATCATCATCTGGAAAAACAATTGCTATTATCTTAAAAATAAAAGCAGCACAAATTAGATTTTTTTTATGGCACAAAAAAGCCCAAAATGTAACACTAACAAATGGTATGTTTGTTTGTTTTTAAGATTTAATAGCATGGGGTGCAAAGTGGGTGGGTATTTTATCAAATAAAAACAAGCTGTTATAACTTAAAAAACATAAAAGCACAAACTACCACAAATGTGGCACTAACCAACCAGCCCGATTTTGTGTCTTTTGGGTGTTCTAGGGGGGGCTGAGTGACCTTTGGTGACCTTTAATAAATAATAAATCAAAAATGATAAAAGATAGAATGTAGAGTTAAATGGCACCAACCAGCACTAACCAACCAACCTGGTTTTGTGTCATTTGGCTGTTGTAGGGGGGCGTGGTGATGTCATAGTCTAGAAAAAACAATTGCTAATATTGTAAAAATAAAAGCAGCACAAATGTAAATTTAAGCAGCACAAACGTAGCACTAAAGAAACACACTTGAATGTTTTATTTGTGCTGATTGTAGGGGGGGCAAAGTGGGTGGGGTTTGAAAAAAGAAAAACGGTTAACTTAAAAACCATAACATAAATAAATAAAAATGTTAGCAGCACAAACCAGCACAAACGTAGCACTAACCAACGAGACCAGTTTTGTGTCTTTTGGCTGTTGTAGAGGGGCTGAGTGACCTCTGGTGACCTTTAATAAATCATTAATACCGCAAAAACAATAAAAGATAGAAAGGAAATTTAAACAGCACAAACGTAGCACTAAAGAAACACAGTTGAATTCTTGTTTGCAGTGGCGGAACTATAGGGCCCGCAGCCGAAAGGGGCCTGTGGGGAGGATGAGGAATGCATACTGCGGGGGCGAGCACCGCCCGCACGGTCCCCCAGCCAGGGGAAGTGAGGAGAGGAAGAGGCAAGCTGTCTACGAGCAGAGAGCGAGATGGTCCGCTGTAATAGCTTTCATTAGAATTTCCTGTGTTCCCGGGGCTCACCGTCACATAGCCCCACCTCTTGGCCCAGCGCCTTTGATAGACAGAACAATGGTCCAATGCGGGACATGTGACGTCATCAAAGGCGCCAAGAGGTGGGGCTATGTGACGGTGAGCCCCCGGAACACAGGAAATTCAAATGAAAGCTATTACAGCTCTCTGCTCGTATGGACAGCTTGCCTCTTCCTCTCCTCACTTCCCCTGGCTGGGGGACCGTACTCGCCCCCCCACTCTAAGGCAGCCCCATGCTCGCCAACAGCCATTTGAGGGCTGCAGTTTGCATTGCTCATCCTTCAGCCATTGGCTCGCCTCTTCCTCTGCACAGGTGAGGCTGCATTGTGCATGGGTCATGTTGCATTGGGCACAGGTGAGGCTGCATTGGGCACAGGTGAGGCAGTATTGGGCACAAGTGAGGCTACATTGGGCACAGGTTGGCACAGGTGAGGCTGTATTGGGCACGGGTCACGCTGCATTGGGCACAGGTGAGGCAGTATTGGGCACAGGTCAGGCTTCATTGGGCACAGGTGAGGCTGTATTAGGCACGGGTCACGCTGCATTGGGCACAGGTGAGGCAGTATTGGGCACAGGTGAGGCTGCATTGGGCACAGGTGGGCACAGGTGAGGCTGCATTGGGCACAGGCGGGCACAGGTGAGGCTGTATTGGGCATGGGTCACGCTGCATTTGGCACAGGTGAGGCAGTATTGGGCACAGGTGAGGCTGCATTGGGCACAGGTGGGCACAGGTGAGGCTGTATTGGGCACGGGTCACGCTGCATTGGGCACAGGTGAGGCTGCATTGGGCACAGGTGAGGCAGTATTGGACACAGGTGAGGCTGCATTGGGCACAGATGGGCACAGGTGAGGCTGTATTGGGCACGGGCAGGCCATGCTGCATTGGGAACAGGCAGGCCACATTGGGCACAGGTGAGGCTGCATTGGGCACAGGTGAGGCTGCATTGGGCACTGGACATGCTGCATTGTGCACAGGCAGGTCACGCTGCATTGGGCACAGGTGAGGCTGCATTGGGCACTGGACACGCTGCATTGGGCACAGGTGAGGCTGCATTGGGCACAGGTGAGGCTGCATTGGTCACAAGTGGGCACAGGTGAGGGCACAGGTGAGGCTGTATTGGGTACGGGCAGGCCACACTGCATTGGGAACAGGCAGGCCACATTGGGCACTGGTCACACTAGATTGGGCACAGGTGAGGATGATTGAAGCACTAACACCAGGTGTTTGGAGTATCTTTATCTGTTGATTGTTAAACTTTCTGAGATACATATATTCTCCCTCCTTTCCTCCCTTTCTTTCTTTCTTGTACTGTTTGTAGGGGGGACAAAGTGAGTGGGGTTTAAAAAAAAACTGTTATAACTTAAACCATAACAGCACAAATAAAAATTTTAGCAGCACAAACCAGACGTAGCACTAACCAACGGGACCATTTTAGTGCCATTTGGCTGTTGTATGGGGGCTGAGTGACCTTTTAATAAATCATTACTAACGCAAAAACGATAAAAGATAGAAAGGAAGAACTTCAAGGAGAAGTTGTAGTACAGCTGAGAGAACTGTTACTTTGTTGGGAACTGTTTAAGTACTGTTACCATAAGAGATAGCAATCCTGCAAATGCAGAAGTGGCACCTTGCTGGGGCCTTTCCCTGTACGGCTGTTCTCCTATTGAAGTCTCAGAGTCTGCCATTAGAAATTGCAACTACTTAAGGATGTCCTGGCCCTAACCCTCTTTCCCCTACAAAATATAAAAAGGACTGTCAAAGAAATAAACCTTTTACATCCAATAACTGTCTGCCACCCAAAGACTTTTACCACCTTTGCACCCACTATGCCTCACAACCCACCACTTATTGAAGGATGTCAGTTATCTTTGGCCTTGAAGGTTCCCATTAGACTGGAAGAGGTCACAGATTCTGCTACAATAATAAACAAAATAAAATATAAATAAAATAATAATAATAACCCTAACCCCAACTCCTAATCCTA
>CM053030.1:409391339-409524652 GCA_028564925.1 Lithobates sylvaticus
TCAATAGGGCAATAGGGTGCAAGTCAGGGCTCTGGCTGGGCCACTCTAGGATATTCATAGAGTTGTCCCTAAGCCACTTCTTTGTTGTCTTTGCTGTGTGCTTAGAATCATTGTTATGTTGGAAGGTGAGCCTTCGGCCCAGTCTGAGGTTCTGAGCACTGTGGAACAGGTTTTCATTTAGGATATCGCTGTACTTTGCTGCATTCAGCTTTCCCTCAACCCTGACCAGTCCAGTCTCCCAGTCCCTGCTGCAAAAATACACCCCCTCAGCATGATGCTGCCACCACCTTGCTTCACTATAGGGATGGTATTGAACGGTGATTTCCTCCAGACATAATGTTTAGAATCGAGGCCAGTTCAATCTTGGTTTCATCAGATCAGAGACTCTTGTTCATCACAGCCTGAACGTCCTCCAGGTGTTGTTGCAAACTCCAAGCTGGCTTTCACGTGCTTTGCAGTGAGGAGAAGCTTCCGTCTAGCCACTCTGCCATAAAGCCCAGATCAGTGAAGAGTTGCAGTGATGGTTGTCCTTCTGGAACTTTTTCATATCTCAACGCAGGATCTCTACAGTTCAGTCAGTGTGGCCATTGGATTATTGTCATCTCTCTTACTAAAGCCTTTCTCCCATTGATTGCTCAGTTTGGCCAGGTGAACAGCTCTAGGAAAAGTCCTGGTTGTGACTTTGGGCCTAAAATGTCAATCTGTCCTCTGCCGTTCTCTTAATTCTTGCAGTTAAACCCCTGCATAGTCTCTTTGTCTGTAGTAAATCTAGAACTAACAGATGCACTGCTGTAACTTCACAGAGGCCAGACATGTGGGATCTTGAAGGGCAAGCTCTTCAATATGCACTAGTCTGAGCTCACTCCAAAGTTAATAATGGTGAGTGTTACACATGTACTTTACTTTGAATGTATATCTTTTCTGGTCGCTGACATATAGCTTACCCCTTCTGTTTGCTACTCTCTGACCTTTTCTCTGCATTGTGAACGGATGAGTGGGAAGGTTGTGTTCCGGCCTAGGACCTCATTTTTTATGAAGCAAGTACCCAGCTTTCATTACCATCCTTGCCCAAAAGTGACAGGAAAGGGATCTCCAGCACACAGCCTGTGATTGGCAGCCTCACCTTTGTTGCTGTGTGAAAGGGGGGTGTCCCCTCCCTTTAATCAACTCTCAGCTCTCCTCACTGAGCTCTTCAGAGTGCAATTGCAGCTCCCCACCCTATTTCGGAAAGCTCAGACAAGCTGTATAATTTCTAGACTTTGAATGACTGTAGAGATGAGACGACTGCAGGTAAACATGTACAACTTATATAGAAGGATTTGTTTCATCTCTGTGTATCACTAGTCACTTCACTGGCTATATAGGAGGGTTTACGACCATGTTAACAATTATTCACAACAGAATAAGGAAGCGGTATATATAGTTGTAGGGGGAAAAATCCCCTACTGTCCATGAAATTCTACACCTGCCAAATAGGCTATAAGTCTAAATCAGGCTCTTCCCCTGTAGCCAAAACCTGACCAAAGCTACCAAATTATATTCCTGCCAATGAAATTGAATGTATCTGCTAGGTGAACTTGACCATCAGACTCAATGGTCATCCATTATGCCCAATTCTGCAAAATATTATCATTTCCATTAGAACTATGCATTGCGTTAGTTAATTACATTTTTTTATTGCTCTTGAGCAACATGGTGACAGTAAAAAGTCTGAAATAAAATATACATGTAGTGCTCATCCCCTAATGAGCTGCTAGACATAAGGTGTCCCTTACCTGTGGGAGGCTCCCAGCCCAGGTACCACCAGTTTCAGGGCACACCGACAAAACTCAGGTTCAGTCTAGGGGGTGTCTTTTTGAAGATTTATTGCAGTACTTGAACACAGGCGAGTAGAGAGGTGAGGGTTCAGGATACTCCAAAACACACGCAGGCCTTAGAAGACAGATTCTCAGGCAAAGTCCTTAAGTAGCAACCTTAAGTATCACTGGAGGTAGAGGGGACTGCCAGTTAGTCTGAGACTCTAAAGCCCCATACACACGGTCGGACAATCCGCGGACCAAGTCGGTCGGATCCTGTCCGTCATACTTTGTCTGATGTTGGTTTTGCGTACACACGGTCGGACAAAGTTGGCGGAAAATCCGATCATTCTGAACGTGGTGACGTTTGTTGCCTACGACGGGACTACGTAGAGGCTAGTAGCCAATAGCTTTGGTCTTGTAATGTGATCTGAGTATGCGTAGCACTTTGTCCGGTCGGACAACCGTACACACGATCGGATTTGGTGTGATCGGACCGTGTTGTCGGCAAATCTATCCAGCAGGAGATAAGACTTTGTCCGTCGGACAATCCGACGTACACTGTCCGATGGTGCATACACACGGTCTGATTTTTCAACAACATTGTCCGATCGGACAGAATCCATGAAAAAATCCGACCGTGTGTATGGGGCTTTAGAGCAGTCATCATCCTTGTAGCAACTTCTGATGACTAACCGTCAAAGCACAGGCACACCTGGAGCTTCAGGCAAAAGGTCCTATTCACAATATCCAGAGACAGCTCCAAACCTTCTTCTCTGTAACACTCTTCAGTGAAAGGGCTCCCTATTCCAGGCGAGCTTCATATGCAGTGTATTCCAGCACGTCTGTTTTAGTCCAAGTTCCTCCCAAGGCCCTCATCTAAGCACATGCTGTGGCCTAACTGCTCCTCTGTAACACACAGGCTGCGTCCCATGGTCAGAGGCCCCAGGAAAAGAGACCTCCCCAAAACAATTATTTTCTCTCCAGCCACCTTCAGGCACCCCCTTCCATGGATTGGCTGAGGTCAAATAAATATTCGTAACCCAGTGGCTGACCTTCCTACTCTATTTTTGAAAGATTCTACCAGAGGCAGGGTGGAGCAATAAACCCCCAGGTTTAGGTATATATCTAACCAGACCTATAAATAAATTGCTGCTCAACTGAGTACAGCAGAGCCAAAAACTTAATTAATCCAGCCTAGAGCAGAGTGCTACATACATTATTTTGTTGAAAGCCCCATACACACGGTCGGACTTTTTCATCTTGCATTTGGTCCGATCGGACAAGGTTGTTGAAAAATCAGACCGTGTGTATGCACCATCGGACAGTGTTCGTCGGTTTGTCCGTCGGACAAAGTCTTATCTCCTGCTGGAAAGATTTCCCGTCAACCCGGTCCGATCACACCAAATCCGAGCGTGTGTACGCTTGTCCGACGGACAAAGTGCTACGCATGCTCAGAAGAAATTCTGTGACGGAAGCGCTCGGTCAGGTAAAACTACCTTTCCTAATCGACACAGCACATTCGTCACGCTGCAATGTTAAAATGTCTTTAATGCAGCGCATTCTCTTTTTCTTTACAATGCAACAAGAATGACATGTTTTAGCTGCTCCTATTCACCCGCACTTCTCACAAACTTACTTCTTTATTACTTTGCAGCATTTATACACTACATGTTTATTTTTACTCTGAACGGAAAAGAATCTTTGTTATTTTTTTACCATGTTTTGTCTTTTTTGTTTTTTGTTTTTGGGGAATACATATTTGAATTTTTTTTTTTTTTTTTTTTGGAGGGGGGTTGTGTGTCTCAAATTACCAAAAACACATTATTTACATTTGTATTTCTTGCTTAAATTTACTAGGAGGTTGTTTGTTGTTGTTGCCCCTTGTTAATTCTACTTTAGGATTAGTGAAATGTACCAGCCTACTCAAAGAAAAACTGTCATTGTAGCAAAGTAAAACACAATAGTCAATGATTATTTCAAATCAAAAAAACCTTTATTTAGGTCACACCAACAAACCAAAGAGGAACGCAGCCATGGTGAAACTTGGGGAATTTGCAAAGTCTTGGCCCCCCACGGCAACCATCATTGTCCAAGCGTAGAAAATTGGGGGCCTGAGGAGTACGTATATTAAGGGGAGTGCAATCTGGTCGTGAAGTCCAAAGTATCCGGAACTGCAGCAGATGCCATCTAGGTCCCCAGGCTCTGGTACTACAAGAGGCTCCATCTTCTCTCACACCAGACTGATTGCAGGTCGTCACTCTCAGGTCTTCCTTCCACGCTTCCTTCCACGCTGTGGCTGTCGTGCTGGTGGGGTGGCAGAAGGAGGAGGAGGAGGAGGAGGAGGCGGAGCATGGTAACTATGGCAAACATGTGTGACTGGGGTCATCTCCCCAGCCCTACCCTTATTTAGGACATGGAGGATGAGCCCCTCACACATGTTGCGTTGCCCCACCTCCATACCCATCATTTTTGTGACAACCACCGAGCCAAAGGTCTCCTCGTCGGCGGGTGTGGCATGTAGGGAGTCTGAAGCCTCTCTGATCATGCGGAGCGCTGACTGTGCCGCATAATCCCCCCTTCTCGCCCTTTTGTAGGGAAGGCGGAGGAGAGGGATTTGGGAGTCAGTCAGGCTCCGAGGCCTAGCCCCCTCTTGGCTGCCACTACCCAGCTGGTGGCTGCCACTAACCCCTGCCTCCTCCTGACTGCCACCTTCCACAGCCACCTCCTGGCTGAGGTCTTCCTGTGTAGGAAAAAGGGACATAGTTTCAGTTATTTGTTCATCAAACACACACAATTCTCATCTAGTGACTGGTGCAAAATGTTTACAAATAGAAAACCATACAATTCTCAGCCCAGCAGTTTAGATTCTGGCCCCAAATGTCTCCAACACTACTGTCTGTTGATATGTCAAACACGTTAGGAACTAAGCAATTGGCGATCCTGAATTAAGTGAACATCATTCATTATTCCCATAAATGGTAACAAAACTACTATACCTGGAACAAGCTGGGCTCCTGCACATCTTCCATACTGGAAGGCCCAGGTTGCTCCTCGGAAGCCTCATCAGGGGTGGGCTGTGCGCAAGGAAGCGTGGAAGGAGGAGTTGAGGTTGGCTCCGTGACATCAGCCTGGTCCTTCAGAAAATGGAGACTCTGATAGTACCAGAGCTTGGGGACATAGACCTCATCTGCTGAAGTTGCAGTTTCCTCAGACTTCACGACCTTCTTCCTCTCCCTGATATACGCACTCCTCAGGCTGCCAATTTTCTTTCTAATATCATCAACAGTTGCCGTGGGGAACCTTGGCTTGACAAATTCCACAAGTTCCTCCAGGGCTGCGTGCCTCTTTGGTTTGTTGGTGTAATGTGGGTGTATACCCTGCCACAATATGGGAAAATCCCTGTATTTGGCAATGAAGAGGGGGAGAAAACTCATGTCGTTGAATCCCTTCATATCAATCTCTGCAAGACACAACAACACACCAAACCCTATAAATTATGTCAGGCTAAACTCTCCTAATCTTCTCCATAAAGAAGCCTCAAGTTCAAATCAGTCTAGGCTAGTTATGTACCAACGTTAAATTGTACCTTCGTTTGTAGCGATCGTCTCGTGTGAGTTTTCTCTCCCCTCGTCTCCCAGATCGTGGCTACGACACAGGCGTGTGACGTTTTATATACACTGCGCATGCTTCAAACTCCGCCCGCCCCTGACGATCTTTCTCGTCTATTCCCCACCCCTTCTCTTTACGGCGTAGTGGGGAGAGCACATGGCGGGGACACAGCAGGTGCGCCACAAATATCCCACCAACGAGGAGGAGGACGAGGAAAGTCCGGAGGCAGAAACGTCCCGATCCCGGAACCTGAAATTCAAGGCCTCCAATATGTCATTTGGAGAAATGTTGGAGATGGTGGACATATTAAAGAGGAGCGACTATGATGGGAAGTATGGGCCTTACCTCAACCCCAATGTCCGCAAGGCCAAGATCATGTCTAAAGTTGTGAGAAGGCTGTACAATAATTTTGGGGTACAACGATCCAAGGAGCAACTCAGGAAACGCTGGTCAGACCTGAAACTGAGGGAGGCCGATCAGTACAGAAAGATCAAGAGAATTCTTCAAAAAAGTAAGTAGTTGTGTTTTGTGTTTGATTTCTTGCTTGCATACTGCTCCATTGTGTTTTGATTTTTACCAAGTTGTACATTCCAAAATGGCCACTTTCAGGTTCGTCTGTGCATTCGATCGTACTCAGCCTCGATCTTTCTGCCACTGTCATGGTCGTGTGTGTGTGCATTCGATCGTACGCAACCTCGATCGTTCGGCCACTTATAATACGATGTTTGGTGTTTTTTTTTTGGGGAAAGGAAGTTTGTTCTCACTAGAAATGTCATCAAGAACGTAACGCCAATTTATTCAATGTAAAGGAGAGGTCACTCAGTAGCTGTTTACCCATCTGGACTCTAGAGCACTAGTGCTGGGACACCCAAACCCCCTTTTTATTATGCTTTTCCACACATGTGCTCCAGTGGATACTAGAGGGGGGTCTCCATCACACAAACTTCTACCAAAAAGCTAGTCAGTTTAGCACCTTTACAAAGTGACTTCATTCATGTAGTTGACATTTGTAACTGGCCAAACTAAAATAGTGTCCGTCACTTTCAAGCAATGTTTGTCATTTCCTATTTCTGCCCTCAATAGCTTGTGTTGCTAAATCTTCCGTTTGGACATTCTCATAGGGGAGCGAAAACTTGGGCCGTCTGAGGAAACCCCCAAACCAACACCTACCAAAAAAGGGGAAAGAGCAGAAGCAGAGGAGGAGGAGGAGGAGGAGGAAGGAGAGATCATCGAACTTGGAGAAATTGTCACCACAACAGGTGAGTGTGGGAGAACACAGCTACTGGTAAGCTAATCCATGTATGGCTGCCTCATTTCCAACACCCCATTTTTGTTTGTTTGTGGTTTTTAGGTGACGTGGATGTTGTGGAAGAAAAATCGCACTTTACCACAGAGAGTGCCCACGTACTCATCGGAGAGATAATGGTCTGCAATAGAGATCTAGATTACATAAAGCAAAACATCAATGATGTTCAACAAAAATTGAAGAACATCATTGATGTTTTAGGAAAAATATGAAAACGCACCAAGTAATTAACACACATTTGTGCCAGCTTCAGAACACATTTGCAACTTAAAAACTGTCTGAAATTTGGAACATGCACACATTGTGTCCACATGTGCTAGCTCCCACCATGGTGGATGAATGGCAACGTTTTTTTGGGGGTGCAAACACTTTACGAACTACGAAAGTGGTTGTGGTGAAGGGGTTGCACCCCCAAAAAACGTCCATTCATCCCCATGATGGAAAATGGCACTTTTGAAGCTTCTAGGCATGTGTTTTACCATCTAATGACCATTTTCAGTCCCAAATTGTGTGCATGTTCCAAATTTCCACTTTTCGGGGGTGACCCCCCCATGTGATGAAGGCAAGATCAAACACACTTTGAACATATAGTCATGTCTGATCTTGTCTTCACTTTACAAAGTTGAACTTTCCAAGTTCCTAGGTTCTGTTTTGCTCCATGCCTGGTTTTACCAATTGCGGAATGTTTGTAAACAATGTTGTAAATAACCAAGATGTTGTCAGTTTTGGCGTGAAGATTGTAAACGCACTTGGGAATGTTTTCCTAGTAAACTTTTATTTTTCTAAATGTGTGGCTTCCTTATTTAAAAAACACAATGCATTATGTATGTAAAATGAAAAGGATATGGGGGGCAATGGGTGTTATTTACTAAAGGCAAATCCACTTTGCACTCCAATTTTCTTTCCCGGGGAACTTTTTCAATGCACTTGTAGAGCATAGCGGATTTGACTTATGTAAATGACACCCACAGTGCTTTGTACGAAAACACGGAGCACAGCATTTTGGAGAATACACACATGTCAGACCTGGTGATGAAAAGGAGTATTTTGGGTGTCAGTTATGCAGTACAAACCTTCTCTAGACCAAAGATTAGGTAGCAAACACACAACATGAGAATAATCTTTTTGGGAAGAAGAGACTGTTACCTCCTTTTGCCCAGAAAGTGCATTCCCACTGTCGAAGGCAAAGGGAAAAAATGTCAAAGTAAAATAAGCTAAAAAGAAGACTGAAATGACATGAAATCATAGGTTGGTTAAAATATCAGATTTATTAAAAAATGCCTCTCACACATCGTCAGGCAGAGCAATGGCCCCCCTACCCACAAAGTACTGCATATATTGGTCCCGGACCACACGGGCATTTAGAGGGGGCAAGCCTGGACGTGCCACTCGAAGGGCTGTGAGTTCGGCATTTGGAGGGCCCTCCACATCTGGGCCAACGGGCACCACATAGTTCCTGTTATGTCTTTTGAGGAAGTTGTGCAATATGCAACAGGCAAGAACTATGTGGTTCAGTTTGTATTCCGCCAAGTTAAATGCCGTCAGGAACAGGCGGAAGCGGCTGGCCAGGATGCCAAAAGCGTTCTCCACAACTCTTCTGGCTCTGGACAGCCTGTAGTTGAAGACCCTCTGGTCCGGGGTGAGGGTCCTCATCGGGAACGGCCTCATCACATGGGGAGTCAACGCAAACGCTTCATCTGCGACAAAGACGAAGGGGAGTCCTTCGGCATTCTCCTCTGGAGGTGGCAAGCACAGACTGCCACTTTGGAGACGCCAGTAGAACTCCGTGTGCGTAATGGCCCCACCATCCGATATCCGGCCGTTCATCCCCACGTCCACATACATAAACTCGTATGTTGCCGACACCACCGCCAACATCACTACACTATTAAACCCTTTATAATTATAATAGTAGGACCCCGAGTTGGGCGGTGGGACGATGCGGACGTGTTTCCCATCAATTGCCCCTCCGCAGTTAGGAAAGTCCCAACGGCTGGCAAAGTGGGAGGCCACAGTCTGCCATTCCTGTGGCGTGGAAGGGAACTGTGGAGTGAAACAAGAAAAAAACATTAGTCACTTTGCACCTAAACATTGCAAGCAGATTAGACAATCAACATCTTGGAACAAGAGCATTGTCTAAAATTGGAGGCTGGAAAGTATTTGCACAGAAAAGTAGAGGCTCCCCTTCACAGATTACTCACCCCCCCATCAATCCCCCCACTTCTGATGGGCCATTGGCAATAACTAGGGGTTTTTGGGGGGGGGGGGTGGTGGACAGCTAACCCTCTGCACTTCATTGATTGGCAAATGGCTCAATAATGTGGGCTAGTTTGGCCAGACCCTCTGTACTTAACACTATTGGCAGGCCACAGGAAAGATCAAATAACATTTCAACCCCCCCCCCCCCCAAAAAAGGCAGGCACAGTGTGACATTATTAAATTACCAAGCAAGCTAATAGGAGGGAAAGAAGACAAAAAAATAGGAAATGGAATGTATGGAGGCAGTCCCTTGCACTACATGCTTTGCTGAATTCATCCCTAAAGATGCGCACTATAAAGAGGTAGGTATATAGTGTGTATGGACCTTGGGAAAGCCAGCAGATAAAGGATTGGTACCATCTGACAGAGCAGTTGGGGGAGGGGGTTCCTAATGAGTTTGCCCCCCCCCCCCACCAAAAGAACAAAAAAAGGGGGCTCTACATGAAGTAAACCACACAGCAAACATTTGTGCATATTTTAGGGGGTGTTTTGGGGCAAACAATACTATGCAGCAGACAAAAGACATTGCTTAAGTGACTAGGCCATAGGTGTCTATTGGGGCAGAAGAGCATGCTGGTGAGGTAAGTGAAGGGAAAAATGCATGAAGGAGAAAAGGGGCACAGCATATTAGAACATATTGCAATCATGGTAATTAGGGAAGGAGGTCAAAAATACAAGTCATTAGCAAACAGAGCATACATAGAAGGGAATAGTAAAGTAGAAATGTTACCTTAATATAGTCCTCCTGCAGGACCTGAATGATGGCAGAACAGGTCTCTGGAATAATGATTCCCAGGGCCTGGGGAGAGATACCTGAAGAGAACTTCAAATCCTGAAGACTTCTCCCTGTCGCCAAGTACCTCAACGTGGCAACAAGCCTCTGCTCCGGAGTAATGGCTTGTCTCATGCAGGTATCCTGCCGGCTGATAAAGGGGGTCAGCAAAGCCAAAAGACGGTGAAAATCGGGGTCCGTCATCCTGAGAAAGTTCCTGAAATCATCAGGATTATTCTCCCGGATCCCACGAAGCAAAGGCATGTGCGAGAACTGGTCACGCTGAAGCAACCAATTCTTGGTCCACATACTCCTCGTCACTCTGTTCATGGACGGGTCTTGGGTCAAAGCTAAAAGCCCGACACCAATTCCGCGTACAGCACGAACTCGGCGACGAGTACGCACGGGAAACATCGCTCAGAAGGTCACAAAAGGTCGGCTGGTCAGAACGGACAAACAGAAAGCACCGATAAACAGCAAGGCCTGAAAGAACGAAGTGAATACCAGCAACGAGCAGACAATAAGCAGTGCAAATCAAAGCGTCCTATATCAAGATATAGGCCGCAATGACCAACAAATGCGAACTGACTACACGCACTAATAAACAGATACGCACGACAAGCACAAACTGAAGAGCAGTAACGATCTGAGTCAGAAAACTGAGAAGCGCGAATCTTAAGTCACCAAACTTCCACTAACTCTCGATAAACACGGGATCAGCAGAAGGAGCCCAACGGGTGCCTGACGTGGTGCTGAACTTCCCTTTTGGAATCTCGTGGACGACGACTTACGTCACGTTCTTCCGGACCGGATATTCCGACGACTTACGTCACGACGTTCTTCCGGACCGGATATTCCGACAACGTAGTCCGACCGTGTGTACGCAACGCCAACATCGGACAAATGTACGTCGGACAAAGTCCGACTGACCTGGTCCGCGGATTGTCCGAGCGTGTGTATGGGGCTTAATACTGACCATCACCCTGAACACACCATTTCCACGGTGAAACATGGTAGTGGCAGCGTCATGTTGTGGGGATGATTTTCTTCAGCAGGGACAGGGAAGCTGGTCAGAGTTAATGGGAAGATGGATAGAGACAAATAAAGGGCAATTTTAGAAGTAAACCTGTTAGAGTCTGCAAAAGACTTGAGACTGAGGTGGAGATTCAACGCCGAGCAAACTACGACTCCAAACATACAGCCAGAGCTACAATGGAATGGTTTAGATCAAAGCATATTCATGTGTTAGAATGACCCAGTCAAAGTTCATACCTAAAAACAATTGAGAATTTGTTGCAAGACTTGCTGTTCACAGACGCTCTCCATCCAAACTGACAGAGCTTGAGCTATTTTGCAAAGAAGAATGGGCAAAAATGTCACTCTCTAGCTTTAATTGCAGATAACAGTGGTTCTGCAAAGCATTGACTCACAGGGGCTGAATACAAATGCATGCCACACATTTCACAAATTTATTTGTAAAAAAAAATGAAAAACACATAATTTTTCTTCCACTTCACAATTATGTTTAATTGATATAAAAAAGGTCTTTGACACTGTGTCCCGGCCTTACCTATCCTTTATATTTAAAAAAATGGGGCTTTGGCCCCAAGAATCTATTTTACTCCCCCTCTGCTTATCTAAAGTAGGGATGAGCCGAACACCCCCGGGTTCGGTTCGAACCAGAACCTTCGAACGGACCGAAAGTTCGCGCGAATTTTCGAACCCTATACGTTATAATGGACGCGAACGTTCGAAATCAAAAGTGCTAATTACAACGGCCAATATGCATGTTAATGTCATAAAACAGGTTTGGGGACCCGGGTCCTGCCCCAGGGGACATATATCAATGCAAAAAGAACTTTTAAAAACTAACGTTTTTTCGGGAGCAGTCATTTTAATGATGCATAAAGTGAAAAAAAAAAAAAGTGAAATTTTCCTTTAAATATGGTACCTGGGGGGTGTCTAAAGTATGCCTGTGAAGTGGCATGTGTTTCCCGTGTTTAGAACTGTCCTTGCACAAAATGACATTTGTAAAGGAAAAAAAGAAGCCATTTAAAACCACTTGCGGCTTTAGGTTTGATCTTAAGTAGAATCTGAACAGGTACATTATGAAGTGTAGCTCCATCCCAAAAAAATCTATTTTTAAGCTTTTTGGAGAACATAGGGAGGGGTTATCACCCCTGTAACATTTGCTGTCTTTGCACATCTGTTCAGAACATGTCACCTCACTTTCCGTCCCAATGACAAATGTTTTTGGAAAAGTGGGGTTTTAATTGAAACAAGGATTGGTGATAAAGTATCAGTAGAGAGGAGATACCTTTTTCCCAAATTAAATCTAACAGGATAGAATTTCCCTTCCTAGGGGTAGATTTCCTCTCACTTCCTGTTTTCTCTTTCCATTTGCAAGTAGGAGTCGTTTGTAAGTTGGATGTTTGAAAGTAGGGGCCTGCAGAAATTTGCCCTATTAGATGTTGGTGTAGCCACAAGACTGGTGGGCACAGGAATGGGCCCTGCTGTGAGTTAATAGATCAAGATTTGTAATTGCATGCACCTGTTGAACAGGGCAGAAAAATTGGGGGTGGTGGTGGTGGTGGTGGACGGTTTTGCCACAAGACTGTAAGCTCTCACAGTTACTCTTGGTGGGCGCAGGAATGGGCCCTGCTGTGAGTTATTAGATCAAGATTTGTAATTGCAAGCACCTGATGAACAGGGCAGAAAAATTGGGCCTTTGGCGGTGGTGGTGGACGGTGTTGCCACAAGACTGTAGGCCCTCATAGTTACTCTTGGTGGGCGCAGGAATGGGCCCTGCTGTGAGTTATTAGATCAAGATTTGTAATTTCAAGCACCTGATGAACAGGGCAGAAAAAATTGGGCCTTGGGCGGTGGTGGTGGACGGAGTTGCCACAAGACTGCAGGCCCTCATAGTTACTCTTGGTGGGCGCAGGAATGGGCCCTGCTGTGAACTATTAGATCAAGATTTGTAATTACCCGCCCCTGTTAAACAGGGGCTGAAAAATTGTGCCTTAGGCACTGGTGCTGGTGCCACAACACTGCAACCCCTCACAGAGACTGTACTTGGAGCACAGCAGTCACACGTGTTGCGAAGCATTTTTTTAAAAAATTGTAAGTACACGCCCCTGTTAAACAGGGGCTGAAAAAATTGTGCCTTAGGCACTGGTGCTGGTGCCACAACACTGCAACCCGGCCCTCACAGATACTGTACTTGGAGCACAGCAGTCACACGTGTTGCGAAGCATTTTTTTAAAAAATTGTAAGTACCGCCCCTGTTAAACAGGGGCTGAAAAATTGTGCCTTAGGCACTGGTGCTGGTGCCACAACACTGCAACACGGCCCTCACAGAGACTGTACTTGGAGCACAGCAGTCACACGTGTT
The DNA here is from genome assembly GCA_028564925.1 of Lithobates sylvaticus. Lineage (NCBI taxonomy): Eukaryota > Metazoa > Chordata > Amphibia > Anura > Ranidae > Lithobates > Lithobates sylvaticus. Next base: position 409,404,479 of record CM053030.1, read on the forward strand.
GCGAAGCATTTTTTTAAAAAATTGTAAGTACCCGCCCCTGTTAAACAGGGGCTGAAAAATTGTGCCTTAGGCACTGGTGCTGGTGCCACAACACTGCAACACGGCCCTCACAGAGACTGTACTTGGAGCACAGCAGTCACACGTGTTGCGAAGCATTTTTTTAAAAAATTGTAAGTACACGCCCCTGTTAAACAGGGGCTGAAAAATTGTGCCTTAGGCACTGGTGCTGGTGCCACAACACTGCAACACGGCCCTCACAGAGACTGTACTTGGAGCACAGCAGTCACACGTGTTGCGAAGCATTTTTTTTTAAAAATTGTAAGTACACGCCCCTGTTAAACAGGGGCTGAAAAATTGTGCCTTAGGCACTGGTGTGGTGGCATGGATCATTGAGGAGGAGGAAGAGGATAGTCAGTGAACATAAGAGGACAGTCACTCAGCATCAGCATAGGCAGTCTTGAAGGGATGTGACATTAAAAATTATTCGGTTATATCCGCCTCAGGTGCTGATTCATTTTGATGAATGTCAGTCGATCAACCGAGGCGGTGGACAGGCGCACCCTATGATCAGTCACAAATCCTCCAGCAGCACTGAATGTGCGTTCGGAAAGAACGCTGGAGGCAGGACAGGCCAGTAGCTCAATTGCATACTGTGCAAGCTCTGGCCAGTGATCCATCCTCAGGACCCAGTAAGCCAGAGGATTTTCGGTGGGAAAGGTGTCCAAGTCTGACCTTGCCCCAAGGTATTCCTGCACCATGTATATCAGACGCTGGCGATGGTTGCTGGAACCGATCATACCTTGGGGCTGCGGACTAAAAAATTGTCTGAACGCATCGGTCAGACGTCCACCTTCCCCACCGCTCCTTCTGCCACTGACCGAAGCCTCAGCAACTCGTCGCCCAGGACCAGGAGTTTGTAGCCTCCCAGTTTCTGGGAACGCGTTGCACAGACCTTTCTGCAAGGCCTCCCTGAGATGTCTCATCCTCTGCTCCCTCTGCGACGGCAAGATAAGGTCCGCAACCTTACCCTTGTACCGCGGATCAAGGAGAGTGGCCAGCCAGTAATGGTCCCTCTCCTTGATCCGAAGAACACGAGGATCCTTCCGCAGGCTTTGCAGGATCAGGGAGGCCATGCAGCGTAGGTTAGCTGAGGCATTCGGTCCGGAGTCTTCTGGGTCACTGAGGATGACATGATCGCCAGCCACCTCCTCCCAGCCACGTACAAGTCCACTGGCTTGTTGGGACTGTACATCATCCCTAAAAGACTGCTGCTGCTGATGCTGAGTGCCAGGCTCCACCTCCATGCTCAAACAATCCTCCTCCTCCTCCTCCTCCTCCTCCTCCTCATCCTCTTCCTGTGTGATGGGTGGGACAGAAGGAACACTGTCCGGATAAAGGGGGCCTTGAGAGGCAAGGAAGTCCTCCTCTTCCTGCCTCTGTTCTGCCTCAAGTGCCCTGTCCATTATCCCACGCAGCGTATGCTCCAACAGGTGGACAAGAGGGAGAGTGTCACTGATGCATGCACTGTCACTGCTCACCATCCTCGTGGCCTCCTCAAATGGTGAGAGGACAGTGCATGCATCCCTGATCATGCTCCACTGACGTGGGGAAAAAAAACCAAGCTCCCCTGACCCTGTCCTGGTGCCGTAGTCGCAAAGGTACTCATTGATGGCCCTCTGCTGCGTGTGCAGTCGCTGCAGCATGGCCAACGTTGAGTTCCACCTGGTGGGCATGTCAGATATTAGGCGGTTCTTGGGCAGGTTCAGCTCCTTTTGCAGCTCAGTCAGCCGAGCACTGGCATTATAAGATCGGCGGAAATGCACACAGACTTTCCTGGCCTGCCTCAGGACATCCTGTAAGCCTGGGAACCTGCCCAAGAACCGCTGCACCACCAGGTTGAGGACGTGAGCCATGCAGGGCACATGGGTGAGCTGCCCCTGTCGCAGGGCGGAGAGGAGGTTGGTGCCATTGTCAGAAACGACCATTCCTGGCTTAAGCTGACGTGGCGTCAACCACCTCTCGGCCTGCCCCTGCAGAGCTGCCAGAACCTCTGGCCCAGTGTGGCTCCTGTCCCCCAAACACACCAGCGCAAGCACGGCATGGCATCTTTTTGCCTGCGTACTTGCGTAGCCCCTTGTACGCCTACGGAGCACCGCTGGTTCCAAGGACAGAGCACTGGAGGAAGAAGAAGAGGAGGGGGTGGAGGAGAGAGGTGTGTCACAACCAGTAGCAGTAGTCGCGTTTTGGAGGCGTGGTGGCGGAACAACCTCCAACACTACTGCACCTTGTCCTGCATCCCTCCCAGCTGCCAATAGAGTGACCCAATGGGCCGTGAAAGAAAGGTACCGTCCCTGTCCATGCCTGCTGGACCATGAGTCAGCGGTAATATGCACCTTACCGCTGACCGCCCTGTCCAGCGAGGCATGGACATTGCCCTCCACATGCCGGTAGAGAGACGGAATCGCCTTCCGCGAGAAAAAGTGGCGCTTGGGAACCTGCCACTGAGGAACCGCACATTGAACAAACTCACGGAAGGGGGCCGAGTCTACCAACTGAAAAGGCAGCAGTTGAAGTGCTAGCAATTTAGCAAGGCTAGCATTCAACCGCTGGGCATGTGGATGGCTGGGAGTGTACTTCTTTCTACGGTCCAGCAGCTGGGGCAGGGAAATTTGCCTGCTGCATTCGGACGTCGGTGTACTGCAAGTACTTGGTTGTGACACACCGAATTCTACACCTTCAGTCCTCTCAGAGCAGCTTTCAGAGAGGACTGAAGGTGTAGTGGGGATGGAGATCCCAGCTGAGGAGGAGCAAGGAGAGGTCCGCTTAGTTCTTTGGTGTGGGTCTTTTATGTGTGCCTGCCAACGAGCTGCATGGCAGGTCGCCATATGTCTGGTCATGCTTGTCGTGCCCAAGCGGCTGATGTTTTGGCCACGCGAGATACGCTTGAGACAAATATTGCAAATAGCAGTGGTGCGATCTGCTGCACTCGTCTCAAAAAAGGCCCACACCAAAGAACTTTTCTGATAACGTGCAGAGGCAGCGCCCTGCACAGGCGGAGCTCTGCGGTGTTGTACAGTTGCTGTGCTGGCCTCTACCTGGCCTCCAGGGGGCATCCTGCCTCGTTGGACATGTGACGCCGCATCCTCCTCCTCCTCGTCCTCCTCCTCATCCTCTCTCCCTTGAGGCACCCACGTGGAGTCAGTGACCTCATCATCCCCTCCCTCTTCACCACTAGAGCAAACCTGGCAGTAAGCTGCAGCTGGTGGAACTGTACTGCCAGATTCCTCAAGCTGGGTATCGTCATCCGAGCCTTCGAATCGTTGGGCATCCTCCTGGAGCATGTACCCAACACTGTGCTCAAAGAGTTCGGGGGACTCCTCAGGAGGACATGGTGGGTCTAGGGAAGGGGTGGCTGATGATGCTCTGTCAGTACCCTGAGCCTGGGTGAGAGAGGATGAGGAGGATGAGGAGGGCTTGGTCATCCATTCTACCAAGCCTTCAGCATGATGCGGCTCCACATGTCCAGCTGCCGAAAACAAAGACGCGCGTGTCCCATGGCCACGTGCTGATGACGATGCACGACCACGTCCACGTCCACGGCCACGTCCACTAGAAACAGAGCCTGCCTGCCATGTGTTCTTGGCTCTGCACGCTCTGCCTCCCCTTGGCGGTCTTCCAGCCATTGTAGTCGGTAGTCCTGTGGGTGCTGCTGAGAAGAAAATATAGGAGCTCTGTGTGATGCCACTAACACACTAGAAGTCCTATGGGTGCTTCTGCAAAGAAAATAGAGGAGCTCTGTGTGATGCCACTAACACACTAGAAGTCCTGTGGGTGCTTATGCAAAGAAAATAGAGGAGCTCTGTGTGATGCCACTAACACACTAGAAGTCCTGTGGGTGCTTCAGCAAAGAAAATAGAGGAGCTCTGTGTGATGCCACTAACACACTAGAAGTCCTGTGGGTGCTGCTGAGAAGAAATATATAGGAGCTCTGTGTGATGCCACTAACACACTAGAAGTCCTATGGGTGCTTCTGCAAAGAAAACAGAGGAGCTCTGTGTGATGCCACTAACACACTAGAAGTCCTGTGGGTGCTTATGCAAAGAAAATAGAGGAGCTCTGTGTGATGCCACTAACACACTAGAAGTCCTGTGGGTGCTTCAGCAAAGAAAATAGAGGAGCTCTGTGTGATGCCACTAACACACTAGAAGTCCTGTGGGTGCTGCTGAGAAGAATATATAGGAGCTCTGTGTGATGCCACTAACACACTAGAAGTCCTGTGGGTGCTTCTGCAAAGAAAATAGAGGAGCTCTGTGTGATGCCACTAACACACTAGAAGTCCTGTGGGTGCTTATGCAAAGAAAATAGAGGAGCTCTGTGTGATGCCACTAACACACTAGAAGTCCTGTGGGTGCTGCTGAGAAGAATATATAGGAGCTCTGTGTGATGCCACTAACACACTAGAAGTCCTGTGGGTGCTTCTGCAAAGAAAATAGAGGAGCTCTGTGTGATGCCACTAACACACTAGAAGTCCTGTGGGTGCTTATGCAAAGAAAATAGAGGAGCTCTGTGTGATGCCACTAACACACTAGAAGTCCTGTGGGTGCTGCTGAGAAGAATATATAGGAGCTCTGTGTGATGCCACTAACACACTAGAAGTCCTATGGGTGCTTCTGCAAAGAAAATAGAGGAGCTCTGTGTGATGCCACTAACACACTAGAAGTCCTGTGGGTGCTTATGCAAAGAAAATAGAGGAGCTCTGTGTGATGCCACTAACACACTAGAAGTCCTGTGGGTGCTTCTGCAAAGAAAATAGAGGAGCTCTGTGTGATGCCACTAACACACTAGAAGTCCTGTGGGTGCTTATGCAAAGAAAATAGAGGAGCTCTGTGTGATGCCACTAACACACTAGAAGTCCTGTGGGTGCTTCTGCAAAGAAAATAGAGGAGCTCTGTGTGATGCCACTAACACACTAGAAGTCCTGTGGGTGCTTATGCAAAGAAAATAGAGGAGCTCTGTGTGATGCCACTAACACACTAGAAGTCCTGTGGGTGCTTATGCAAAGAAAATAGAGGAGCTCTGTGTGATGCCACTAACACACTAGAAGTCCTGTGGGTGCTTATGCAAAGAAAATAGAGGAGCTCTGTGTGATGCCACTAACACACTAGAAGTCCTGTGGGTGCTTCTGCAAAGAAAATAGAGGAGCTCTGTGTGATGCCACTAACACACTAGAAGTCCTGTGGGTGCTTATGCAAAGAAAATAGAGGAGCTCTGTGTGATGCCACTAACACACTAGAAGTCCTGTGGGTGCTGCTGAGAAGAATATATAGGAGCTCTGTGTGATGCCACTAACACACTAGAAGTCCTATGGGTGCTTCTGCAAAGAAAATAGAGGAGCTCTGTGTGATGGGACTAACACACTTCAAGTCCTATAGGTGCTTCTGGGAAGAAAATATAGCTCTGTGTGTGTGATGGGACTAACACACTTCAAGTCCTATAGGTGCTTCTGGGAAGAAAATATAGCTCTGTGTGTGTGATGGGACTAACACACTTCAAGTCCTATAGGTGCTTCTGGGAAGAAAATATAGCTCTGTGTGTGTAATGGGACTAACACACTTCAAGTCCTATAGGTGCTTCTGGGAAGAAAATATAGCTCTGTGTGTGTAATGGGACTAACACACTTCAAGTCCTATAGGTGCTTCTGGGAACAAAAATATAGCTCTGTGTGTGTAATGGGACTAACACACTTCAAGTCCTATAGGTGCTTCTGGGAAGAAAATATAGCTCTGTGTGTGTAATGGGACTAACACACTTCAAGTCCTATAGGTGCTTCTGGGAAGAAAATATAGCTCTGTGTGTGTAATGGGACTAACACACTTCAAGTCCTATAGGTGCTTCTGGGAAGAAAATATAGCTCTGTGTGTGTAATGGGACTAACACACTTCAAGTCCTATAGGTGCTTCTGGGAACAAAATATAGCTCTGTGTGTGTAATGGGACTAACACACTTCAAGTCCTATAGGTGCTTCTGGGAACAAAATATAGCTCTGTGTGTGTGATGGGACTAACACACTTCAAGTCCTATAGGTGCTTCTGGGAACAAAATATAGCTCTGTGTGTGTGATGGGACTAACACACTTCAAGTCCTATAGGTGCTTCTGGGAACAAAATATAGCTCTGTGTGTGTAATGGGACTAACACACTTCAAGTCCTATAGGTGCTTCTGGGAACAAAATATAGCTCTGTGTGTGTGATGGGACTAACACACTTCAAGTCCTATAGGTGCTTCTGGGAACAAAATATAGCTCTGTGTGTGTAATGGGACTAACACACTTCAAGTCCTATAGGTGCTTCTGGGAAGAAAATATAGCTCTGTGTGTGTAATGGGACTAACACACTTCAAGTCCTATAGGTGCTTCTGGGAAGAAAATATAGCTCTGTGTGTGTAATGGGACTAACACACTTCAAGTCCTATAGGTGCTTCTGGGAAGAAAATATAGCTCTGTGTGTGTAATGGGACTAACACACTTCAAGTCCTATAGGTGCTTCTGGGAAGAAAATATAGCTCTGTGTGTGTAATGGGACTAACACACTTCAAGTCCTATAGGTGCTTCTGGGAACAAAATATAGCTCTGTGTGTGTAATGGGACTAACACACTTCAAGTCCTATAGGTGCTTCTGGGAAGAAAATATAGCTCTGTGTGTGTAATGGGACTAACACACTTCAAGTCCTATAGGTGCTTCTGGGAAGAAAATATAGCTCTGTGTGTGTAATGGGACTAACACACTTCAAGTCCTATAGGTGCTTCTGGGAACAAAATATAGCCTTGTGTGTGTAATGGGACTAACACACTTCAAGTCCTATAGGTGCTTCTGGGAAGAAAATATAGCTCTGTGTGTGTAATGGGACTAACACACTTCAAGTCCTATAGGTGCTTCTGGGAAGAAAATATAGCTCTGTGTGTGTAATGGGACTAACACACTTCAAGTCCTATAGGTGCTTCTGGGAACAAAATATAGCTCTGTGTGTGTAATGGGACTAACACACTTCAAGTCCTATAGGTGCTTCTGGGAAGAAAATATAGCTCTGTGTGTGTAATGGGACTAACACACTTCAAGTCCTATAGGTGCTTCTGGGAAGAAAATATAGCTCTGTGTGTGTAATGGGACTAACACACTTCAAGTCCTATAGGTGCTTCTGGGAACAAAATATAGCTCTGTGTGTGTAATGGGACTAACACACTTCAAGTCCTATAGGTGCTTCTGGGAAGAAAATATAGCTCTGTGTGTGTAATGGGACTAACACACTTCAAGTCCTATAGGTGCTTCTGGGAACAAAATATAGCTCTGTGTGTGTAATGGGACTAACACACTTCAAGTCCTATAGGTGCTTCTGGGAACAAAATATAGCTCTGTGTGTGTAATGGGACTAACACACTTCAAGTCCTATAGGTGCTTCTGGGAACAAAATATAGCTCTGTGTGTGTGATGGGACTAACACACTTCAAGTCCTATAGGTGCTTCTGGGAACAAAATATAGCTCTGTGTGTGTGATGGGACTAACACACTTCAAGTCCTATAGGTGCTTCTGGGAACAAAATATAGCTCTGTGTGTGTGATGGGACTAACACACTTCAAGTCCTATAGGTGCTTCTGGGAAGAAAATATAGCTCTGTGTGTGTAATGGGACTAACACACTTCAAGTCCTATAGGTGCTTCTGGGAAGAAAATATAGCTCTGTGTGTGTAATGGGACTAACACACTTCAAGTCCTATAGGTGCTTCTGGGAAGAAAATATAGCTCTGTGTGTGTAATGGGACTAACACACTTCAAGTCCTATAGGTGCCTCTGGGAAGAAAATATAGCTCTGTGTGTGTGATGGGACTAACACACTTCAAGTCCTATAGGTGCTTCTGGGAAGAAAATATAGCTCTGTGTGTGTGATGGGACTAACACACTTCAAGTCCTATAGGTGCTTCTGGGAAGAAAATATAGCTCTGTGTGTGTAATGGGACTAACACACTTCAAGTCCTATAGGTGCCTCTGGGAACAAAATATAGGAGCTCTGCCTGCCTGCCACGAACACACTACAAGTCCTATAGGTGCTTCTGGGAACAAAATATAGGAGCTCTGCCTGCCTGCCACGAACACACTACAAGTCCTATAGGTGCTTCTGGTAACAAAATATAGGAGCTCTGCCTGCCTGCCACGAACACACTACAAGTCCTATAGGTGCTTCTGGTAACAAAATATAGTAGCTCTGCCTGCCTGCCACGAGCACACTACAAGCCCCTCTTTCTCAATCAATCTTTGTAACTGAATCTATCTAACTCAATCTCTGTAAGTGAATCTCTCTAACTATCTAAATGCAGCAGAGTGTCACAGAATCAGCCTGCTCAATCTGCGCCGGAACAGCATGTGACCGGCGCAGACGGCGTGGCGGCGTTTTATAGGGGGGGGGCGTGTACTACAGCCCCTGAGCTGTAATTGGCTACAGGCGTCCTGCCTGTAGCCAATTATGGCTCTTCGAGTTTCCGGGGCTGTGATTGGCCAAGCATGCGGGGTCACAGTGCATGCTTGGCCAATCATCAGCCAGCAATGCACTGCGTCGGCCGCGCCGGCCGCAATGCATTGCGGGGCCGCTCGCATCACACGAACGTGATGCGAGCGGCCAAATAGTTCTGGGCTCGCCGAGCGAGCGAACGCCCGGTGCTCGATGCGAACGTGGGTTCGCATCGAGCACCGGGCCCATCCCTAATCTAAAGTATGTGGGCTTTAAATATCCCCCTTCACCATCAAGCAGGGAACCAGAAAGGGCTATCCCATATCCCTGCTCCTGTCCTACTCTTTTTGAAGCCAACTATCCCCCATTACTCTGGAAACTTAAATCTCTTCTGCAGAATTAGGCTACCTACAACATGTCCTGGTTAAGATGACGTACGTGCCTAAATTATTATATTTAAAGTCTTACTTTCACTGATTCCTTCCTCTGTCATGTGCTCCACCCAAAGCCAGTGATGTACTTTATTTGGCAGGGCTGCAAACCAAGAATCTTGAAACGGGTTATGTTTCAAACCAGACCGAATGGGAAACTGGGAGTCCCCAGTTTCTTGAGATACTACCAAGCTGTGCAAATTGCACAATTGACTAAATACCATGTCGGCTCTAAAACCCCACTGTGGGAGTGATTGCACTCCCCTGTCTATCCATAACATGTTGGGATTGGAAGATACTTCTTAACCCCATTACACAGCATTCATTGCAGCTCTGGGACAGTCTCAAGTACTTGTGAGGCCTAGTCTTCCCCCACCTACCACTATTCTCTATTGTTCACAACAGATCTTTTGACCCAGCCTTTGAATCCCCTGGATTCTTTAAACAATAGATTACTTCAAAGGCTACATGCCTTTATTCTTTGTTGACCCTTAGAGGATTCAAACCTTTTGCTGACCTTCAAAAACCCACAATAGTTCTTTTGAACTATTTCAGTACCTACAGGTTAAACATTATGTGACATCAACTGTGCACCTTAGGAGAGATCCTCTAACCTTTACACCTTTTGAATCTAAATGTAAAAATGACCCCCACTCGATGGAGCTAATTAGCCTACTTTATTGAACCCTAACCTGCAAAATGACATCCATAAGAAAGAACGTGATCTACAATTGTCTGTTGACCATGAAAACTGGTAGTAAATCTGGACCACCACAAAGTCTTGCTCTCATAATTTGACTACACTCAAAACTAACTGCAAAGTACTACTCCGTTTGTACTTGGTCTCTTCTAGAATAGTACATATTAACTCTAATGCATTTCTTCCATGGTTTTTCGAAGGTAGGCTCTTTTATTCACACATGGTGGTGTAGTGGCTCTGGTGACAAGTGTATAGCATGATACATACGCTATTAAGCAAACACTGCCAATAAATCCACAATTGGAAACCATAAACATTGTCAAAATCCCAATCTATTCTCACAATCCTCATTCTTACAGCCACTAAACAAATTATAACAAAACCTGTCTTTTGAAACGCATATATGAGTCTGAGGTTTAATCCTAAGTCCAATGGACTTTGCTCAATGAGACGCTGACAACTAGGTTCCAGGAGGGAAGGTCTACATTTTGGAGAGTCTGGGAATTAGTTTCCATGAGCTTTCGGATTGGAACTGTAGAAACCACCACTTTTGTGTATTTGAACCAGTGCTTATTATCACTTCTTCCCAGCTGACTCTACCCCAACCCCTCTCCCCCTCTTATCCCAGTTCCACCCTTTACCACATTGCCTCTTCTCATGACTGTTTCTTCTTGTTTTACATTGATCCGTAGGCTATATGCAGTATCTTTACTGATTCATTTAACATCCCTATGGTGTTATATACCAGATGTTCACTGTCTCCGAAAAAGTGTACAGCTTTTTTTGTTGAACACTCTTCCCACATGTGAGTTATTACTTGCGCAAACAACTGTCATGTACAGAAAAATCTGTACATTATTCTTTGACTTTGTCATTTGCTGTTATACTTACAGTACAAAAATGTATTAAACAAGAAATTTAATTTGTGGTTGGGCCAACTCTGTCTTTAACAGAAGCAGTTTATTGATTTTTAAAGTTTAGCAAATATACACATACGATCTTGTACCAAATAACAGGTCTTAATAAAACAGTTAACATAATTAAAGTATATGTAAGGCACAAATTCAAACTCAGTCACTGGTCGTACACACCTTTGAACATTTGTCACTTACAGACAGACTGACTCTTTAGGCCACCCTCACTTCTTTACATTCTAGTGCATTGCATTTATGCATGTTATGCCTCCTATTTAGTTAAGGTAGCTCATTCATTTGAATGGGCTTTCAACACACCAGAATGAACAAAAAAAAAAACAACTTTTTTTTCAACACACCACAAGGCATATGTCAAACATGATTGAATACTAGATATAATCAGCGCTTGCAGGATATAGTGCAAACCACGCAAATTGCTGATAAATAGGTCTCTAAATTGTGAAAATAAAATAAAATTTAAACACTGCAGCAGCTGTCACAAAAGGTGCTTTGACCTCAAAGTGAAAATAAATGGGTATAAACAGCGCTTACAAAATGTGACTAAACAGCTAACTGAAAGTGCAGCTCAATTACATGACCATACTAAACAATATACAATAGTGAACAAAAACATCAAAAATAGACAAATATATCTGTAGATAAAGTGCTAGGTGCTCCAAAGAAAATGCATAAGTACTGCAAAAATATTGTTGGTGCTCCAAAAATATTGCCTGTGTCATGTGCCACACTCCCCTCTTGTGACCCCACTCACCAAATGACAAGGACCCACAGCTTTGCAGTCTGGGGTCAGGAGTGCTGTGATCTGTAAGATCAGGTAAAGGACAAATGGGTTTCTCAGAAGGCTCTCACAAAAGTTGTTCCCATGGATCTTTAAAGTTGATCGATCATGCTCATATGCGGGAGACAGAGAAGAAGCTGATAGTGAAGTACTGTTTGTAATAAGAGGATTGCCAAACTAGGCACTACTTACAAAAATCTGACCAAACAGGCATCAGTGCAGAGCTCCTGGTATGCCGCTGATCTACGTGCGTTCCATGGACGGCTTAAGAAACCCATTTGTCCTTTACCTGATCTTATAGATCACAGCGCTCTTGACCCCAGACTGCAAAGCTGTGGGTCCATGTCATTTGGTGAGTTGGGTCACAAGAGGGGAGTGTGGCACACGACACAGGCAATATTTTCGGAGCACCAGCAATATTTTTGAAGCACTTATGCACTTTCTTTGGAGCACCTAGCACTTTATCTACAGATATATTTGCCTAGTTTTGATGTTTTTGTTCACTAATGTATATTGTTTAGTATGGTCATGTAATTTAGCAACACTTTCAGTTAGCTGTTTAGTTACATTCTGTAGGTGCAGTTTATACCCATTTATATGTCAAACATGGGCAAATACAATTATGCAAGCATGTTCGAACTTATGTTGAAAAGGAATAGGTCACCACTACACCAAAAACACCAGAATGGAACGTGCACCATTTCTTTGACTTAACACAATGCAATTTAGTAAATTACATAGGTTGTACTGTGCTTGCCATGGGTTGCACTATTCATCAGCAGGTGCATTGGGAGGCCATTTAGAATAAATGTCACCACTACACCAAAAACACCAGAATGGAACGTGCACCATTTCTTGGACTTAACACAATGCACATTAGTAAATTGCATAGGTTGTACTGTGTCTTTAGAGTTCCTGGATTTTGCACACCTGATGGTGCCCATTATGAGGGGGTATAATTTACCCTGTTGAATTTTTATTTTATTTTATGTAAAATGCAACAGAAGTAGTGGGAACAAGCAAAGTGGGCATGAATACTAAAAACGAATCAAAAGGTAATAAAATCTGAGTTAAGTGTATGTGAGTATACATTTGGCATTATGCAATATGATGTATGGATGTAGAATGCAAAATATTGGTAGTTTTTTCTACATTGCAGGGTGGCGATAGATAAATATCCCTGATGAAGATAATTTACAGATATTCGAAACACGTTGGATTTCTTTTTCATACATGAACTGTTACCGGACCTGTTCGGAATGTACAGTCGTATATGGTATTGGGTATCACTTCTGAACATAAAATGTGTATATAAACACTGTCATTAATGTTTTTAAAAGGGATGCTATGAGCCTCATGGAGGTTTAGTTTAAACTGAGAACAATAACATTTGTATTTTTAATATAATATGTTTCTGGCTATATTGGTTGTCGTGTAAAAGTTCAAAAAAAAGGTGTATTGGAGTTTTTTCTGTGAATACTAAAAACTGTACAGTAGGCCCCTTTCACACTGGGGCGGTTTTCAGGCGGTACGGCGCTAAAAATAGCGCCTGTATACCGCCTGAAAAAAACCGGCCCCATTCACTCCAGTGTGAAAGCCGGCGGGCTTTCACACTGGAGCGGTGCGCTAGATCCTAGTTGGAGCGGTGAAGGAGCGGTTGCTCCTATACCGCTCCTTCCCATTGAAATCAATGGGAAACCGCGGGGATACCGCCCGCAAACCGCCGCTGCACTTTGCGGAGGTTTTTAACCCTTTTGCGGCCGCTAGCGGGGGTTAAAACCCCCCCGCTAGACTACAGCCCAACCGCCCCAGAAGCCAGCCTTAAAGAATAGGGAATTAGGTCAGGAAGATCCTGTTGTTTGAGCTTTCAAAATATATTGGAAACTAGGGGCTGCCTCAGCCCAACAGATCCCACATATTAAAAAAAAATTTTTGGGTGGGCTGACAAGGTAATGCAATGAACAAGGCCAATGTAAAAATGCATATAATCTTATGTAACAAAGACAAAACCTCAGCATCTCCTTTCTTTCATTAACAAGTGTTACTAAACCCAGATCCTGTATTCACTATATCTGGTCTCCCACGGTACAGTAATAGCAGTATTGCGACTTGTATCAGTTCCTAGTAAAGCTTGTAGGAGGAGTTTTCATTCTCCCCTGATCCTCTGTCTGGACATGTCTGGACATGCCTGGACAGTGCTGATTGGCCCTGTTCTGATCACATGCACTCTCCCAAGAAAATAAAAACTCTCTAGCAAAACACATAAAACTGAGCATGTGCAGCCCGTTCACTGGCTCTGTAAATATCAGGTTATTTTTTTTTTGTTGAGACATTGGAAATACAATTATTTTATTAAATATAAACAGCTAAATATCTTTTTCATCAGCAGTATATAGCAGTCTTGTGACTTCTATCAGTGCCTGGTTAAAGCTTGTAGGAGGAGTTTTTATACTGCACTGGCTGTCCTATCAGGATCCAGGACCCCTGACCCTCTGTCTGGACAGAGCTGATTGGCCTTTTGCTGATCACATGTACTCTCCCAAGAAAAAAAAACTCTCTAGCAATACACACCAAACTGAGCATGTGCACCCTGACTTCAGTAGCTCTGTCTTATCCAGACCTGTTTTGGAGTCAGTGGAAGAAGAGGAGGATCTGTGCATTCAGGAACCTGCATTCACTATATCTGGTCTCCGACAGTACACAGAACACGGAAATGCAATTATTTTTGTAAATATTAACTGATCAATACCTTTTCTCATCAGCAGTATATAGCAGTATTGTGACGTGTATTAGTTCCTAGTGAAGCTTGTAGGAGGAGTTTTCATTCTCCCCTGATTCTCTGTCTGGACATGTCTGGACAGTGCTGATTGGCCCTGTGCTGATCGCATGCAGTCTCCCAAGAAAAAAAACACTCTCAACAATACACACCAAACTGAGCATATGTAGCCCATTCCCTGGCTCTCTAAATATCAGGTTATTTTTTTGGAGACATTGGAAGAAGGGGGAGATCAGAGAGACAGGATCAAACAGCCTTTATACACAATGCAAAGGATTAACCCCCTTAGGTTCCACAGTGAGTATAACAAGCATGCCTTACTGAATATACAGACTGATTTTACTGTTGTGGGTTTAGTAACACTTTAAGGCAACTTTACATTTGGAGAACATCAAGCTATTTGGTAGACATAGAATATAAAGCTATTTTACAGGACCTCTGTGTTGATAGTGCTTATCAATTAAGCCTTGCCCCCTGCCAGACCCTAATTGGGGATTGGCTAAGGCCTTCATAAATATTCCAAACAGCCCCTCCTCACCTCCACCTACCAGCTCTAGAAGTTTCTACAACCTTCTAGACCAGGGGGAGGCACCAGAGGAGCTGTCAGAATGAGTCATCCAGCCCTGACTCACTGAACCCTGACCCAGATTAGTCCTGAGCCAAGTTAATTTTCCTAAAATAACAAACCTACACTACAATGCCTATCTTACATCTAGCACACATTAGAGGGTGCTACATGTGCCATGGGCAAAAAGAAAGCTTTATCAACCTGAAAGAAGTTCAAACCCCTCCCCACTTTGTTTATAAAATACGTTTTGGCAGGAGTGCTTTTTTAACTGTTTACTATTAGCAGCATTTGGTTTCACGCAGTTTGTTTTTCAGAAATCCTCCTAACTGTATACAGAAAAAGCAGCTAAACAAAAGGTTGTTTTTTAATAAAGAAAAAAATATAACTGTTGTGTATGCCTGAGGAAGAGATTGCAAGGAGTTATAGGCTTAGCATGCAGCTTATTTAAGATCTTTCGGTTTAACATCTGTCAGATTTGAAACTGTTCAGAACTCTCCTCTAACAACTTGTGTCTATTAAATGCATTTGTTGTCTTATGACTGATAGTTATATAAAACAGGAACAGATACAGAGATTGTATCAAAGAAAACATTCATGCATGTTCCTGCAAATTGAAGATAAACAAGAAAACAATTTGGATTTTTAAAGTTATCTTATCTTTATTTAGAGAGGAGGTTCATGCCTTGATTTTTTGTTTGAATATGTCAATTTACTTTACATTTTCTTTATGGGTCTGAGCAATAACCAGGTCTGGACTGACAGTAGGGAAATTCTGGTATCTACGAGGAATGCTACCACATATTGGTGAGCTGATATAATTCATGTATTAACCACTTCAGCCCCCGAAGGATTTACCCCCTTCATGACCAAGCCCTTTTTTGCGATACGGCACTGCGTCGCTTTAACTCCCAATTGCGTAGTCGTGCGACGTTGTACCCAAATAAAATTGACGTCCTTTTTTTCCCACAAATAGAGATTTCTTTTGGTGATATTTTATCACCTCTGCGTTTTTTTTTTTTTGCGCTATAAACAAAGAAAGAGCGTCAATTTTGAAAAAAAAAAAGCAATATTTTTTACTTTGTGCTATATTAAATATCCCAAAAAGATATAAAAAAAAAAAAAATTTCTTCCTCAGTTTAGGTCAATATGTGCTCTTCAACATATTTTTGGTAAAAAAAAATCGCAATAAGCGAATATTGATTGGTTTGCGCAAAAGTTATCGCGTCTACAAAATAGGGGATAGATTTTTGGCATTTTTATTATAATGTTTTTTTTTATTAGTAATGGTGGCGATCTGTGATTTTTATCGTGACTGTGACATTAAGGCAGACAGATCGAACACTTTTGACTCTTTTGGGACCATTGGCATTTATACAGCGATCAGTGCTATAAAATTACACTGATTACTGTGTAAATGTCACTGGCAGGGAAGGCGTTAAACACTAGGGGGCGATCAAGGGGTTAAGTGTGTTCTCTCAGAGTGTTCTAATTGTAGGGGGGGATGGGCTCACTAGAACATGACAGAGATCACTGTTCTTAAACATTGGAAGCAGTATCTCCCTGTCACGTTGCTAGCCAGAACAGGGAAATAAATAAGAAAAAATTGCGCTATTTAAGTCCAAACATAAAATAAAAATATGAAAAAAGTAATAGTAATAGTAATAAAAACAAAGCACAATCCTAGTAGAAATCATTTCAGAAAAATACTTCATCAATTTATAGGGAACATGCTCATCAGATGTAAGCCAAAAAATTGCATGTGGCTTTAACCCAGCCCGGGTCACTTTGTTTTTATTACTGGGGACTTTTTTCATATTTTTAGTTTATATTTGGACTTTAATAGAGCAGTTTTTTCCTATTTATTTCTGTTTGTGCTTATCCCGCAATTATTGCTGCTGTGTTACTGATCCAACTCCCTGATTAGCGCAGTTCTTTACCTTTTATTTAGAACAGGGAAATGCCTTGTTTACATAGGCATCTCCCCGTTCTTCCTCTCCATGCCACGATCCGGGCCACCGGCGAACATCGAGTCCGCAGAACACGTGGGCGCCCCCTAGCCGACGATGACGGGGTGACGTATGGGTACGTAATTTTGCGCACCCGTGACACTTTTCCAAAGTATATCAGCGTGAGCCGGTTGGCAAGTGGTTAAAGTATTGTGAGGATCCTCTGTGACATCAGAGGTAACCATGGCTGTGAAGCTGTCTGACCTTCTTCAGAAACCCTTGTTGGAAGATATGAACTTATTTCAGTGATGTTTCAGGTCACAGCTCCTGGATTTTCCTCATTGGTGACAGCTGATGTTGCAGGCAACAACAAAGTATTAAAAAGACAGACAACGGCAGACAGAAAATCCAGAAGAAAGGTAAGGATCAGAAACTGAAATTAAAAAAAGGCCAGCACATCAAAAATTAAGGAGCTTACGTCTTTACTGAGATCTCAGTTATAATAATCGCTTAAATACAATACCACCAAATTGAAGTCTTTACTTTTGGTGTGCTGGCCAGTTTTACTTTTTTAGATTTTCATGGTATCTCTATTGGCTGTGCACCATTCTCAAGGTGTCCAAGGCAAAGGTGCAAGATGTATTTTTGTCCAGTTGGGTCAGAAACAGAACAGTCAGCATACTTTCAGTTTATCACTAGAACACCACTAAGTAAAAGCAAAAGAAATTACCATTTTGCTCTTTGCAGGTAATATACCCAGTGTGTAAAATAGAATTGATATTGGTGCCTTGTATGCACCATCCCTTATCCCTTTTTGTTGGAACTTCTGC
Source organism: Lithobates sylvaticus (assembly GCA_028564925.1). Classification (NCBI taxonomy): domain Eukaryota; kingdom Metazoa; phylum Chordata; class Amphibia; order Anura; family Ranidae; genus Lithobates; species Lithobates sylvaticus. The sequence continues at coordinate 409,421,942 of CM053030.1, forward strand.
CAGAGGTTGTTTTTTTTTTTTTCTAATTTGCTGTCTGCGTCCTATTATGCCGCGTACACACGTGCGGACTTTTGCCGGCGGACCTAGTCCAGCGGACAATCCCGCCGGACTTTCCAGCTGGGTCCGCTGGACTTTCCGAGCGTGTGGACTTGCCCACACACGTGCGGACTTGCCCACACACGCACGGACTTCTCCGGCGGATAATCCGCCGGCCAAAGTCCGCGGGACTTTTGAAAATGAACGGACTTGCCGCTCATCGGCAGTCCGTTCATTTAGCACGTGACTTCAGGTACGTAGCTAGCGTAGGCAGTAAATGCCGGCGCGCTAGCTCCGTCACCTGTCATGGATTTAAAGGGAATCCCCACGCCGAAAAACGGCGTGGGGGTTCCCCCCAAATCCATGTCAGACCCTCATCCGAGCACGCAGCCTGGCAGGCCAGGAAAGGGGTGGGACGAACGAGCGCCCCCCCCCCTGAGCCGTACCAGGCCGCGTGCCCTCAACATGGGGGATGCCCTGGGGAAAGGACTGGACTGTCCGGGACTGTGACAACACAAGGGGGCGGGGTCACCATGTGACATGAACATGTGACCCTGTCCCCATGCCCCTATATAAGTCCTAGCGCAGAGCGGCACAGGCATTCCGGGCAGAGAGAGCGTCGGGTCAACATCGGAAGAAGAAGAAGAACAAGAACAAGAAGGACAAGAAGAAGGACAAGGCGCCGGCGGCGCGGAAGACGACGACCGCCGCAAGAACAGAAGAGACCCCCGGAAGACCCCCGAAGGCGGATCGAGAACCCCAGACGACGGCGACGACGACGAAGAAGGTAGCCGGACTTCCCCCGCTCGGTAAAAGAGCTTGGTAAATGGCGGGGGAGTCCGGCGAGAAGACCCCCAAGACGGAAGAAGACCCCCGAAGGCGGATCGAGACCCCCAGACGGCGGCGACGACGAAGAAGGTAGCCGGACTTCCCCCGCTCGGTAAAAGAGCTTGGTAAATGGCGGGGGAGTCCGGCGAGAAGACCCCCAAGACGGAAGAAGACCCCCGAAGGCGGATCGAGACCCCCAGACGGCGGCGACGACGAAGAAGGTAGCCGGACTTCCCCCGCTCGGTAAAAGAGCTTGGTAAATGGCGGGGGAGTCCGGCGAGAAGACCCCCAGGACGGAAGAAGACCCCCGGAGCAGTGCAATAAACTATTTTTTCAAAAGTGTGGGTGTTTTTTTTTTACTTTACATTTTACACCTTAGGTGAATGGGTAGGGGTACATCGTACCCCATACTCATTCACATAGGGTGGGGGGCCGGTATCTGGGGGGCCCCTTATTAAAGGGGTCTCTCAGATTCCGATAAGCCCCGCCCGCAGACCCCGACAACCAACGGCCAGGGTTGTCGGGAAGAGGCCCTTGTCCTCATCAACATGGGGACAAGGTGCCTTGGGGTGGGGGGGGCGCACGGCCCCCCTTTCCCCAGGGCACCCCCCATGTTGAGGGCACGCGGCCTGGTACGGCTCGGGGGGGGGGGCGCGCTCGTTCGTCCCCACCCCTTTCCTGGCCTGCCAGGCTGCGTGCTCGGATGAGGGTCTGACATGGATTTGGGGGGAACCCCCACGCCGTTTTTCGGCGTGGGGATTCCCTTTAAATCCATGACAGGTGACGGAGCTAGCGCGGCGGCATTTACTGCCTACGCTAGCTACGTACCTGAAGTTACGTTCGAAATGAACGGACTGCTCCGTGTGTGGGCAAGTCCGTTCATTTTCAAAAGTCCCGCGGACTTGCCTACTAACGGCGGGATTGTCCGCTGGACTGCCAAGTCCAGCGGATAATTTTAAAACAAAACTTAAAACTTTGGTCCGCCGGACTTTGGCGCCAAAAAGTCCGCCGGCGCCCACACACGAGGGGATTATCCGCTGGACTTCAGTCCAGCGGATAATCCCGCGGGATTGTCCCTTCGTGTGTACGCGGCATTAAAGAGATTTGTGCTCACTTCCTGACCTGTAGACTCAACAGAAAGCGAGAAAAATTTCTCAAAAGCGAGAGGAAATCCCCTTTCAGGTAGTTGTCACCAAAACAGGGATCCACATTGGAAAATTTTCCCTTCCCTATTTCTGTTCTGTGACAACAGTAAAATGTTGAATTTTTTTTGCCCTCTGGTACACACACTCAGGGGAATTAAAGAAGATCCCTAATGACACTTTTCTGGCACTATGGCTCTTTAAACGCCCTGCACCAGATTCATATATCCCTGCCACCCATTTTAGTGGATTTACAAACACGTGCAGAAGATTCAGGTATTTCATAATAGCACCAATTTTATAAAGTGGGACTATTAGGCCCCTTTCACACTGGGGTGGTTTTCAGGCGGTACAGCGCTAAAAATAGCGCCTGTACACCGCCTGAAAAAACCGGCCCCATTCACTCCAGTGTGAAAGCCGGCGGGCTTTCACACTGGAGCGGTGCGCTAGCAGGACGGTAAAAGAAGTCCTGCTAGCAGCATCTCTATACCGCTCCTACCCATTGATTTTAATGGGACACCGCGGTAACACCGCAGCAATACCGCTTTGCGGGGGATTTTAACCCTTTTTCGGCCGCTCGCGGGGGGTAAAAACGCCCCACGAGCTGCCGAATACCGTAAAACGACGGTAAAGCAGCGCTAAATATAGCGCTGCTTTACCGTCACCGCGGCTCCCGCCCCAGTGTGAAAGGGGCCTTAATGCATCAAATTCAAAAATGATTACCTCCAGTTCCTAGTTAAAGAAATTTGAGGTAATTAAGACCAACTATAAGTTGATGACCAACAAACTGAGATATTCAGACAATACCACACTAATGGCAGAAAGTGAAGAAGAACTAAAGAGTCTCTTAATATAGGTGAAAGAGGAGAGCACAAAAGCTGGCCTGAAATTGAACATTAAGAAAACTAAGATCATGGCAATCGATCCCATCACTCCCTCACTCCTTGGCTGTGAAAGTTGGACCATAAGGAAGGCTGAACGCAGAAGAATTTATGCTTTTGAACTATGGTGTTGGAGAAGACTCTTGAAAGTCCCTTGTATGGCAAGAAGATCAAACCAGTCATTCTTGATGGAAATCAACCCTGAATATTCACTGGAAAGACAGATCCTGAAGCTGAAACTCGAATACTTTGGCAACCTAATGCGAATAGAGGAATCATTGGAAAAGACCCTGATGTTGGGAAACATGGAAGGAAAAAGGAGAAGAGAATGACAGAAAACAAGTGGGATAGATAGCATCATCTAAACAAGGAACATAAGATTAAGCAAGCTTCTGGAGGTAGTGGAGGACAGAAAAGCCTGGCGCGCTATGGTTCAAGAGGTCACGAAGAGTCAGACACGACTAAACGACTGAACACACACACATATAACAAGGGTGCACACACCGCTTCAGGCATAAAATGGACACACCCGGTCCAAGGTTCTAATCCTGGTTCATCACCGTAGGCAATATCAAGAAGAGAAGAAAAGATTGATCGCACACTTGAATCCAAAAGATGCTGTAGAAATGTCTTTATTGTCATGAGCCAAACAAAATTCTTTGTTCTTTTCGTGTGAAACGTATCAACTGATCATCATTGCAATTTTGTCTGGCTCATGACAATAAAGAAATTTCTACAGCATCTTTTGGATTTAAGTGTGCAATCAATCTTTTCTTCTCTTCTTGACACACACACATAAGTTGATGTACACAATATAGTGAAGTATTGTAGGAAGATTTACTGCATCCCGTAAGTAGCGCCGAGCGCGCAATTTGAAATCTTCCTACAATACTTCACTATATTGGTTTCTTCTCTTATCGGTGCAACACCTTCCAAGAACATCATTGTGCCCTGTGTGTATCCATCGCTCCCTGGACCCTCTCATCTCACTGGCTTTGCTTCTGTGTCTGCTTGCTAACTACAGCTTGCCTGCATACTTGTCCTCTGCTCTGCTGCTCTGCTTGTCTGCTAGCCCGGTGAGTCCATTCCAAGGAAGAGCTTATATGCACAGTTATATTGTTTTTTGGGACACTAATTGGACACTATATGTTTTTGGATAATTATATTAATTTTACCACATATAGGTTGTGGTTTATTAATTCTTGATATTTATTTATTTATGTCACCTATATGAAATAATTTGTCTATCACACACATTATTAATGCCAGTCAATTCTGTGGGATCACTTTCATCGGTTCGTAATAACTTCTGATTGCCAGCGCTGTTTTTATTGGTTTGAGCTGTTTACAACAAGTACATGAATTTGTCCCTTTAACGAACATTTGTCTTATGGAAGCACATTGGGGTCCTAAAGACTTTATTAGTAGAAAACAAATGTAAACAATTGTATATAAGAAGAATGTTGTTTAAGACCGTTAGTCTATGTGTGTCTTAACTACTTGCAGACCACCTGCCGAATAATACAGCAGCAGGTTGGCTCCCCTGCGTGTATCGTCGCAGCTGTATGGTGGGCTCTTTAAGGGCTATAAAGCGTGATGCCGGAGCTGATGCATGTGGCCGGCAGGTGTGATTTTCACTGGCAACCGACGGTCGCTCCTCAGAGAGCCAGAATAGAGATCTGTCAATGTAAACAGACAGATCCCCGTTCTGTCAGGGAAGTAGACAGATATCTGCTGTTGCTAGTGATCAGGAACAGCGATCTCTCTCTACTCCCTGTCACTACACTCCCCCACAGGTAGAAACACCTCCCTAGGATGAACTTAACCCCTTGATTGCCCCCTAGTGTTAACACCTTCCCTTCCGGTGACATTTTTACAGTAATCAGTGAATATTTTTAGCTCTGATCGCTGTATAAATGTCAATGGTCCCAAAAAGGTGTCAAAAGTGTCCAATCTGTCCGCCGCAATGTTGCAGTCCCGCTAAAAAATCACTGATCACCACCATTACTAGTAAAAATTTATAATAAAAATGCCATAAATATATCCCCTATTTTGTAGACGCTATTTTTTGCACAAACCAATCAATATACACTTATTTTTACCAAAAATATGTAGAAGAATACATATTGGCCTAAACTGATGAAGAAATTTTTTTTTTTTTGTTTTTTTGGATATTTATCATAGCAAAAAATCTAACATTTTCTTTTTCAAAATTGTCGCTCTTTTTTTGTTTATAGAGCAAAAAATAAAAAACACAGAGGTGACCAAATACCACCAAAAGAAAGCTCTATTTGTGTTAAAAAAAAATACTTAAATTTTGTTTGGGCAATTGTTAGTTAGAACAGTTGTATTGCAAAAAATGGCCTGGTCAGGAAGTGGGTAAATCCTTCCAGGGCTGGAGTGGTTAATGTGTGAAAGGCGACTAAAAAAGAAGACATGAACAAAAAAACTGCATGCTGATATTGAATGCATTGAATGTGTAAGTGCACATTAGAACAGACACGTGTATAGATTTGATAAGTGACTCTCATGGGTTATTGTTCTAAGAGGACATGGCTTCTGCTCGGTTTCATTATTCATTTGCCTTCCTTTCTTATTGGAATGTTGCCCTGTGCTGTTAATAAACAGATTCAAGATAAATTACTTGAAGACAGATGTAATATCAACTAAGCAACAAGCACTTCAGCAAACAGTGGTGGCAAATTCAGTTAATAGCTTTAAGTACAGGCATGAATATTAACATTCCCAAAATGATTAAGAAAATATCAAACTGAAAATTAAATAAAGGGGCCTGTGCCCATGAATGCTTTGGTGATTTACAATTATTCTCGAGGGAGATATCTCATTAACTGGGTTGGTAATAGTCGCTCTGACTGAACTTATTAATTCTCATCTGAGACAAACACATTATTTTGTATGGTTAGAGGTGGTGTTTGCAGCTAAGATTCCATTGTTGTCTCTTTATTAATCTATGGATTTCTATAGCCAGCAGGTTTTGAAGATTTTGTAGGCCTGCACCCTCTGTTTGGTAGGTGTCAAATATCAGTGTATGTACCTAATGTATTATGCCGTGTACACACGGTCGGACATTCCGACAGAAAAAGTCAGACGGGAGCTTTACATTGTGTATATTCCGACCGTGTGTATGCCCCATCGGACTTGTCGAAAATTCAGACGGACTTAGATAGAGAACATGTATATTTTTCCGACGGAACTGTTCCGACGCACCAAGAACGACGCATGCTCTGAAGCAAGTACGAGACGGAAGCTATTGGCTACTGGCTATTGAACTTCCGTTTTCTAGTCCCGTCGTACGTGTTGTAAGTCACCACGTTCTTGATGGTCGGACTTTGGTGTGACCGTGTGTATGCAAGACAGCTTGAGCGGAATTCCATCAGTGAAACCTTCAGAGTTTATTCCGATGGCAAAACCGCTTGTGTGTACGCGGCATTAGGCGTAAGACATTGCAAAACAGGCATTGGTGTCTAAAGTGACACTTTCCTGTGCTCACAGGGTAAAAAATAGAGACCCTTAACTCCTCCTCTTCATCACCAAAAATTTCCCCCCCCAAGCTGCTGGCCCTGACTAGAGATATTTATGCATTTAGACTTCAATCAAAGCTGGTCCCAGGGTATGCCAGGCACACCTGGCACACCCTGTGTGCACGCCTATGCTCCCACCATAGCCATCCAACAATGCAACAAGCAGGGAGATGGCTGCATTGATAGCTGGTGCTTGTTTCTGGCTCCAAGCATTTGCCTGAGGCAAGCGCAGGCAAAATAAACCTCCTGTTACCTTTGCATTCCTTTTAGTTACATAGTTGGTAAGGTTGGATAAAGACACCCGTCCATCCAGTTCAACCTGAGTCGGTGTGTTATGTCACATATTATGTCTCTACCACTTCCAATATCCCTGTATGTTGTGTTCAATAAGATGCCCATCTTAGAGTTTTTTTAATTTAGCAACATTACCTGCTGCAACCCTCTTGCCAACATTTTTCTTGGGAAGATGCTTGAAGTTGGAGATAAGTGCTGGCTATCAATACAGCCCTCTCCTTGCTAGCGGCTTTGTTGGATAGCCATGGGGGCGAGAGAAGCATCCTGTCCATCTACATAGCTAGCCTCCATTTCAGGTAGGAAGGTGGAACGGCCTGAAGTTATGGGAGGAGCCCGGAGGGTATTTAAGCAGCCCAAAGGCCGCCGGTCTTTGTCGGTTTCCTGTGCGTGATATCTGATACGTCAGACATCTAGGACCGACTCGTTCGAGACAAGCGCTGTTGGTGCCGTTTCGTGAGCTCCGTTTTCGTCTGTCTGTCTCCTCTTGTTGCAGTCCCGCGTCCCGTGTTCGTAAGTTGTGTTACCCCTTCGTGTCGCACTCGTGTCGCCGAGTCGCAGTTTCGTACAAAGAGTCTGGTTCGGCTGTCGCAGGTAGGGCTTCGGCTCCCATGTTTTACGTTCTCATGCACTGCTTATCATGTCACTAAACTGTGGTCTGCGTAGCTCACGAACCACGCGCTGCTTGTCTCGAAACCTAAACACTTACTCGCACGTTTTTGGTTGTACACGATCGGGAGCCATCTAGCGGCACGCACATTCAGGGCCGCCCGCCACAACACTCCGACCGATGCCGCATCCGGCACTCGAGGGTTCCCCTTTCGCGGTCGTGCTACGCAGTCTTTGAATCGTTCAAACATGACTCACGCACGGGTGCCGTTCGCACTCACACGCATCGTTCATGTCCTGCCGTTATTCAAATCGGTTGCGCCAGCGAGCGTGCCGAATCGCTATTTGCATTCCGAATCGCTGTTGGCATGTCAATTGTACGAATCACTTCGACCGTGTCGAAACATTTCACGTATTAGCATGACAATCATTTCATCATTTCAAACATGGCTAACGTATCAGGCCATCCGGTCATGCTAAATCATTTTGCATCAGTTAAACAGGGCGTTCATGCCATCGTTTCGATCCTGGTCCGGTCGCATCCATAGATGCTCCAATCGGGGCGATCCAGATGCACGACTACCCGGCCTCATTTCGATACATGCGCCAAGGGCGGAATCGCATCACTGGTTGCGTACATTCTTGATTCTTGCCCCTGTCATGGTATATCATTTCTGTCACCTTACCACGCCCGGCATGAATGCAGTCACTTCCCTGCACTAATTCGTGTCGGCGTGCCCTAGGCCCGGCCTCATTTCAATACATGCGCCAAGGGCGGAATCGCATCACTGGTTGCGTACATTCCTGATTCTTGCCCCTGTCATGGTATCTCATTTCTGTCACCTTACCACGCCCGGCATGAATGCAGTCACTTCCCCGCACTAATTCGTGTCGGCGTGCCCTAGGCCCGGCCTCATTTCAATACATGCGCCAAGGGCGGAATCGCATCACTGGTTGCGTACATTCCTGATTCTTGCCCCTGTCATGGTATCTCATTTCTGTCACCTTACCACGCCCGGCATGAATGCAGTCACTTCCTCGCACTCAATTCGTGTCGGCGTGCCCTATGGCCGGCCTCATTTCAATACATGCGCCAAGGGCGGAATCGCATCACTGGTTGCGTACATTCCTGATTCTTGCCCCTGTCATGGTATCTCATTTCTGTCACCTTACCACGCCCGGCATGAATGCAGTCACTACCTCGCACTAATTCGTGTCGGCGTGCCCTAGGCCCGGCCTGAATGCAGTCACTTCCTCGCACTCAATTCGTGTCGGCGTGCCCTAGGCCCGGCCTCATTTCAATACATGCGCCAGGGGCGGAATCAAAAAAAAAAAAAAAAAAAATAAAAAAAAAGGAGACTTTGATTCTTGTCCTTGTCATGTCATATCATTTCTGTGTCACCTTACCACGCCCCGGCGTTAATTGGTCACCTGCCTGTACGAATTCGCGCCGGCGTGCCCTAGGCCGGCCGCATTTCTAAAAAAAAAAAAAAAAAAAGCTTGGAGTCGGACCCGGTGGCAGCTGGATGTCACAGTTCGGCCTCAGCGTACCCAGGCAGTTGGCCTCATTTCACGGTTGCCTCATTTCTGTACGTGCTCACAGTCACCCCCACATGGTACGAACGGGCTGGGCCCTGTCACGGGAAGTTCATTTCAGTTAAAGCAACATGTCATGTCAGTCGTTCGTGCTGTTATCTGTCATTTGATTCCACAGCGGTCTCGGCAGTCGACTTAAGTCACTATCGCCTGTTGTTATCATCTACGTTGGGTTCCGTCGCTCTGGACGGCTGCAGTTTCAGGCTCTTAAATAGGTACTTTCTCTCACACTCTCTCAGGTCAGTCGGATTCAGTAGGTCCACCTGCACCAGCTTGATCAGGGTTCCAGCAGGTAAAAAAAAAAAAAAAAAAAAAAAAACGCAGGGGCACGGGGGGGCTCCTGCTTTCTCATGGCAGGTACGTATACCATAGGTGACACGTCCAAACTCATTTCTTGTCACCTCTTTATAGGCCCAGCCTGCAGACACGTGACCAGTCTACTAGGGAACGGGTCTTGGCAGCCGCCATGTCATCAGTCGGCAGCGATGACCTCACCACCCCGCTATCCCCGGCGTCAGCCTCCGAGGCTGGCAGTGTCCAGTCTCTTAGGGCATGGACAATTCCCAGGCTGTCCGCCGAGCTGAGGCGCAGAGGGATACCCTTCTCGTCCGCGGCCAGGAAGGCGGAGCTATTCAGGCTCCTCTTCCCACCACCGGCCGCAGCAAGCCCCAGCAGCCAGCAGGCGTCTCTGGAATCGATTTCAGCCGCCGTCGCTCAGCTACACACCCTCGTGTCTTCCCTGTCTTCCTCAATCGTTGAGGTCCAGGACAGGGTGTCTCGTCTAGAGACCAGCCCGGCTGCCACGGTTCCGGACCCTGCGGTGGTCCCAGCCATCAGTGCACCGGCCGCAGGTAGTGAGCTTGCCACAACTACCGTTCATCCTTCCCACCTGGTGCCACCCAGCGTAAGGAAGGACATTCTAGAGGGCAGAGACGTTAACCTGGCCTCACTCTTGATCTCGGTCCATGACTTGGCCGAGAACAAGGCCTACACCTGGGGGGACGTCTCGGTGGTTTTGAAAGCAAAGGATCCGAGGCTCAACAGAAAGCTCACGGTGCCCGAGTTCACGCTCGCCTTCGGCATGTTCAGGGACGTGCTGTGCTCAGCCTCCCCCGGCAGACGGAAGGAACTGGACCTCTACCTCCATTTGATCGTAGACCTGGGCCACAAATACGGTGGCTCAGCGTTCTACGATTATCATCGCTCCTTCTCGGCAAAAGCCGCGGCCAGATTCCTACAGTTTCATTTGACAACAGACTGGAGCGTAGTGGACACGGAGTTGTTCTGCCGCCACTTCGCGGGTCTACGCTCCCCGCTATGTGCTGTCTGTCAGTCAGCGTCCCACACCACAGTCTGGTGTGCCAACATAGCCTCTGTCCATCCGATAGCTAGCACGGCCTCTACCAGCACGAACCAGGCTCAGCAGGCCCCGGCGCAAGGGCAGAAGGTGGACAAGTTGGAACGTCCGGTGCGGATGGTTGGGGGAGCCGCCATTTGCAACAATTTCAATTACAGCTCCTGCAATTTCAGCCAGTGCCGGCTCTTGCACGTTTGCACCCTATGCCAGAGGGCGCACCCCAGGATCCTATGTGAGGTCAAACAGAAGAAACCATGACTAAGCCGGGTCAATGTCCTTTGGCTCGATGTTTACTTGACCTCACACCCCACTCCGTCACTTGCCAGCTACCTCATCAGGGGTTTCACCGATGGGTTTCATACCGGGCTCATCACCCTGCCCCACTCCACCCACGAATGTCCGAACCTACGCTCTGCAGCAACAGATGAGCCGGCGATTGGCGTCCTTCTGCAGACGGAGTTGGATCGGGACTTCATGATAGGCCCGTTCAGTCAGTCTCCCTTTAGCATCTGGAGGGTTAGCCCTATCGGGCTTGTACTGGGGAAATTTTCAAATAAAAAACGTCTGGTGTATGATCTGTCAGCGCCTCATTCTTCCGTCGTTCCCAGTCTCAACTCGCTCATCCCCTCCGAGGAGTTCTCACTGAAGTATACTTCGGTAGACATGGCTATCCAGTCCATTCTCAGGGCGGGGGTGGGTGCTTGGCTCTCGAAGGCGGACATATCCGACGCCTTCAAGCTGCTGCCCATTCATCCTTCCCTGTGGTGCTGGCACGGCATCAAGTGGAGGGAGCGATATTATTTCGCGACCAAACTGACCTTCGGGTCTAAGAGTAGTCCTTGGCTTTTTGACAAGTTCGCCGAGACCCTGGCGTGGATCCTTCTCCATGAAGCACAGTGCCACGAGGTCATCCATTATTTGGATGACTTCCTTCTGATAGAACCGCCCGGGGCTCCCCCAGGGGACCTGGGAAAGTTGAGGACAGTTTTCGACAAACTGAACGTCCCCATAGCGGAGCACAAGGTTGATGGCCCGGCACACAAGATCACGTTCTTGGGCATCGACCTTGACACGCTTGCCATGCAGGCCAGCCTTCCCGCGGATAAGTTGGACCGTATCAGGACGGTTCTGCGAGAGTTCACCCGGGTGGGGGGATGTACTCAGAAGCACCTTCAGTCTCTCCTCGGGATGCTGAACTTCGCTGTGAGGATCATCCCCCAGGGCCGCTCCTTCGTGTCCCGGTTATTGGTCTTCCTGTCCTACACTCAGGACCCGGACCAGGTCATCAGGCTGGATTCTGCAGCCAGGGCAGATCTGGCCATGTGGGAACACTTTCTTAGTAATTGGAACGGTGTGTCGCTGTTCATCCCAGTCGTATCCACGCAGTCACCACAGGTGGTGACCGATGCGGCGGCATCCACAGGATGCGCCGCCATTTTTGGCCATTTGTGGTTCGCCGCCCCTTGGCCTCCTCAAGCACTAGCCACACCGGGCTTCACTACCACGTCAGCCCTCTTTGAGCTCTTCCCCATCGTAGCAGCCGCTCACCTATGGGGTCACCATTGGTCTGGACAGACTGTGGCTTTCACGACAGACAATCAAGCCACAGCCGAGATCATCAGCAAGGGCAGGTCTAAGTCCAGGCCCGTCATGTCCTTCCTCCGCAGACTGGTCCAGCTATCCCTACAGCATCAGTTCAATGTTTACTGCTCATTCATTCCAGGGAAGTTTAACTCAGCAGCGGACGCACTCTCCCGTTTTAACTTTATTTCTTTCTTTGAACAGATGCCAGGAGCCTACCATCTTTCAGCCACTATCCCGGATTGGTCACAACTGACCTTGGACTAGCCCCACATCTACGCTCAGCTACCAACATCATTAACGCCTCGCTTGCCCGCAACACCCGTCGGGCCTACCGGACGGCCTGGAGGGCGTTTAACAAGTTCCTGCCCCATCGCCCTCGTGAGTCTTCCAGCCTCAAGCAGGTCCTGGCGTTTATCGCCTATTGTCATTCTCACCTAGCACTGTCACACAGCACGATACGACAGTACGTAGCCGGGGTGCAGCACTACTTGTCACTTCAAGACCCCGCGAGGCCTTCGGTGTTCTCCTGCCACGCAGTGAGGGCCCTACTACGTGGAGTTCAGAAACACCAGCCGCCAGTCAGCCCGAAGCGGCTGCCTATCACGGGGGAAATCTTCAAGGGGATGTCTGACATCCTGGATAGGTCCCCTTTCGGTCTCCTCCTCAGCACCGTCCTGCAGGCTGCGATTCACATGGCGTTTTATGGGTTTCTACGGCCCAGCGAGTTCACTCGCAGCCACCCAGCCGGTCCAGTCTTGCATAGAAGTAATCTCTGCCGCCACCAGGATCACTACGTCCTTCACTTGGCGACATCCAAAACTCAGCAGCGAGGTTCCGGAGTAGATATTCACCTGTACAGGACTCACAACAACTGGTGCCCAGTTGCCGTGTTAAACCGCCTGACGGCACTGCTATCCGACCGCCCAGGGTCCAGTCCGCTTCTACCCTTTCCGGTAAAACTCCTCAACTCGTCGCAGTTCGTGGAACATGTCCGGGTCCTTCTCGGCAATCTTCAGTTGGACCCCAGCCAGTACTCCGGGCATTCATTCCGGATCGGGGCGGCCACGACGGCCTCAAGACAGGGGGTTCCGGACCACGTGATCAAGAAACTGGGTCGGTGGAAATCGGCCTGCTTCTCTCGCTACATTCCTAACCCACAGTTAGAGATGGCTCAGGCCTTTGCTCGACTTACTCAGTGACATTGCCTTTAATAAATAATTATCCCCTACCTGAAGGTTTTTGCCCCCTTATTTTGGTGTACCATATGGTAGACGAAGGCACACTTTCAGGTCTATTTCATGTTGGTGAGTTTTGTGTTGTTCCTATGTGTCATCGTTACTCATGTCGTCCGTAGGGCTCTAGACCATAAATTGGAAGGCCGGGTACCGGCCTGAAGTTATGGGAGGAGCCCGGAGGGTATTTAGGCAGCCCAAAGGCCGCCGGTCTTTGTCGGTTTCCTGTGCGTGATACCCACCCACCCTCCCCTTTTAAAAGCCTCTTCCAAGTATTCTTACCCCAGACTGAATACTCATTCCACATTACTCCATAACTATCATTCTTTATCTAGGGTATGCCCCCTTATTATCTAGGGTATGCCCCCTTATTTTGGTGTACCATACGGTAGACCAAGGCACACTTTCAGGTCTATTTCATGTTGGTGAGTTTTGTGTTGTTCCTATGTGTCATCGTTACTCATGTCGTCCGTAGGGCTCTAGACCATAAATTAGTATTTTACAGCTGGCTAGTTTTAATAACGCACATGAAACCCAGCTAGAGTATAAAAAGAAGCAGAAAATCACCTTATGATCATTTTGATTAAGTTTGATTTGCGTACAATGGTTCTGTGCCCACAAGAAACATTAGTAGCAAATCTCACAAGGAAGGCATATTCATTATGCACCTGTCAGTACAAAATTAATAATACGTCCAGTAATAAAACTTTGCCCACTGGGAATACCGTAGCACAAATATGCACTGATTCATGACAGGTGCAATCTCTTAAAAGTCTAAGCGAAAATCACTAACATACAAAAAAACAAGACCTTTCTCTAATTTTGACGTATGAAACAGTACTGCATAACTGTAGAATAAAAAGGATCCTTTCAACAGATGTTCTGGAAGAGAATTACTCAACATTATGCTACTGAATTTATACCAATTCAGCCAAGCAACTGTTCTAGCAGTTTGCTATGTATATATATATATATATATATATATATATATATATATATATATATATATATATATATTATTTTTTACATACTTGTCTTACAACTTTTTTGTAATTTTAATTGAACACATGAAATAATAATTGCATAATATATAAAGTAAACTAATGCCGCGTACACACGATCGGAAATTTGGCCAGCAAAAGACCGATAAGAGCTTTTGGTCGGAAATTCCGACTGTGTGTATGCTCCATCGGAACTTTTGCTGGCCGAATTCCAGCCAGCAAAAGATTGAGAGCATGTTCTCAATTTTTCGGTCGTAAAAAGTTCCGATCGGAAATTACGATCATCTGTAGCAATTCCGACGCGCAAAATTCCTACGCATGCTCGGAAAAATTTGACGCATGCTCAGAAGCATTGAACTTAATTTTCTCGGCTCGTCGTAGTGTTGTACGTCACCGCGTTCTTGCCGGTCGAAAGATCAGAGAGCTTTTGTGTGACAGTGTGTATGCAAGCCAAGCTTTAGCGGAATTCCGTCGGAAAAAACATCCAAGATTTTTCTGACGGAAAATCCGCTTGTGTGTACGCGGCATAAGAGTAAACATAGATATTTTTTCCTCTATGCAAAGAAAAAGTGTGAGTGTGTTTTTATTTGTAAGCTGCACCCTGAAGGTTACATTGCAGCTGAGGGTAAGGCCTCATTCACATGGAGCCTTTTAATCCATGTCCCACGAAGGGCTATGTTTTACCAGCATGGGGATGCACAGGTGTTGCGTGCATCCCTGTGCCAGCAGTCCCATTGCTGTATATCAGGGCGCAGTGACTGCACAAACACAGCTGCTGCTCGCCCCATGTGAGCTAAAGGATTTATTTACTAAAGGCAAATAGACTGTGCACTTTGCAAAGTGCAGTTACACTCTGCAAGATCAGCTGCTCCAGAGCTTCCATCATCCAATCATGTGCAAACAAAAATGCTGTTTTTTTTAATTTTCCTTGCATGTGATTGGCTAATCTTTGCAAAGTGAAGCTTTACCTCATTTACTAAGCTCTGGAGAAATTGCACTTGCAGAGAGCAAGTGCACTTTGCAAAGTGCACAGTCTATTTACCTTTAGTAAGTCTTTAAATGCTGATAGTATAGGATTAAATGATGGGGAGAATTGCATTGAACATACGGCTTGTTTTTGTCATGTCTTTTGTCTCGTATCTAATTTCATCAGGGCACATAGAAAACAATTGTTTTCACAGAATACAACATGACATTAGCAGAAACAGTAAGTTGGGATGTAAGAATAAATAAACAAATCATCAATGTGATTTCATACTTAGTGTAGTTGACACCAATGGCTCCTCTATACAGTATGTCAAAATTATTTACATAAATAATACAGAAATTAAACTAATCATAATCATGATGGCCAGAAGAGAAATGCAGTGAAAATTGTAGTGCTTCCTCACATTGGTGGGCAGTAAAGAAATGCTCATTCACATTAATTGTCATTTGAGATGTGCCCCCTTACATTTGTTGTCAGTGAAACGCTCCCTTACTTAAGTGGTCAGTGGAGATGGGTCCCCTTAGATTGGCTGTCGATTGGCCTATAAAAATCCAATCACTAAAATCTTATATAATCTTTAACATGCAAATTGAATTTCTCTCTTTTTTTCAAATTCAATGTTTTCAGTTATGCAACATCAATTATATCTAAAGCTTTTATTAAAATTATAGCTGGTTACCCTGCCATAAAGATGATTGAACAGGCACTTCCAGTGGGCACAAGATTTTTCTCTGTCTCCTTATTGCTTTACTGTGTTGCCACCATGTCATAGGCGGTTCTGTGGAGACGAGCCATACTGATGCTCGTGTGAAGGCATAGTCTATCTCAGTGATGACGAACCTTGGCACCCCAGATGTTTTGGAACTACAGTCCCCATGATGCTCATCTATACTGCAGAGTGCATGAGCATCATGGGAAATGTTGTTCCAAAACATCTGGGGTGCCAAGGTTCGCCATCACTGGTCTATGTTTTTACTATAGGTAAGTTCACACTGAGCAAAGACATGCAGCCACCACTAAAGAAAAAGTATATAGAAATTAAGTGGCCATAAAGAGGCTGCAGGAGCTCATCGGCAATAAGAAAAAAAGGTGGAAACAATATTTCTACACAAAAAACATGCCAATTGTTTATAATACAAAGTAATAAAAAAAAAAAAAAAACGAAATGGCATCCAGTTAGGCTCAGCATCTACTTTAAATATTGTAAAAAGATAGGTACATAGGCAGAAAGTGGAAATCCAGACAAATCTTCTTTTTTTTTTTGTAAAAGTGCTTATATACTGTGTATGGAGTCAGTACAATATTTCTGGCTTTTTCTGTAAAATAATACACTCTAATTAAGATTTTTTGATTATAAACCTGGCTGGCATGTGATCAGCACTGGGCCAATCAGCACTGTCCAGACAGAAAGTTAGGGGTCATGCAGCATCATAGGACAGTTAACCGCTTCCCGACCGGCTCATGTACATATACGTGAGCAGAATGGCACGGGCAGGCAAAATCCCGTACCTGTACGGGATTTTTTAAATGCCTGCCCGTGGGTCGCGGCGCGCTCGTGACCCGGTCGGGAGCTCCGTGACCCCGGCCGCGGGACCAGCGGACCCGATCGCCGCTGGTGTCCCGCGATTGGGTCACGGAGCTGAAGAACGGGGAGAGGTATGTGTAAACAAACCTCTCCCCGCGCTTCCTACTCTGCCTGTCATTGATTGGCTGTTCCCGGTCATCGGGAAAGCCGATCAATGATGTCAGACGTCAGCCCCGCCCCCTAATGTAAAAAAAAAACACACACGTCACAGCCCATAACCCCTCCCCTCCCCCTAGTGGTTAACCCCTTCACTACAACTGTTATTTATACAGGAATCAATGCATTTAAATAGCATTGATTGCTGTATAAATGACAATGGTCCCAAAAATGTGTCAAAAATGTCCGATGTGTCCGCCATAATGTCGCAGTCACAATAAAAATCGCTGATCGCCGCCATTACTAGTAAAAAAAAAAATATTAATAAAAATGCTATAAAACTATCCCCTATTTTGTAAACGCTATAACTTTTGCGCAAACCAATCAATAATCGCTAATTGCGATTTTTTTTTACCAAAAATATGTAGAAGAATACGTATCGTCCGAAACTGAGGAAAAAAAATGTTTTTTTTATATATTTTTTGGGGATATTTATTATAGCAAAAAGCAAAAAATATTAATATTTTTTCAAAATTGTCGCTCTATTTTTGTTTATAGCGCAAAAAATAAAAACCGCAGGGGCGATCAAATACCACCAAAAGAAAGCTCTATTTGTGGGAAAAAAAGGACGCCAATTTTGTTTTGGAGCCACGTCGCACGACTGCGCAATTGTCAGTTAAAGCAACGCAGTGCCGAATCGCAAAAAGGGGCCTGGTCCTTTGGCTGCCAATTGGTCCGGGGCTGAAGTGGTTAAAGGAGAATGAAAAATCCTCCTACAAGCTTTACCCAGTGCTTGGCTGGACACTGATAGAAGTCATACGACTGCTATATCCTGCTAATGAGAAAAGGGATTTAGCAGTTTATATTTACTAAAATTGTATTCAATTTCCATGTTCTGTGTACTGTGGGAGACCAGATATAGTGAATGCAGGGTCCTGGGTTTAGTAACACATTAACAATTCACACCTGCTGCTTATCCAATCAAAGCAAAAGAATAATCAGTATATTAACATTATATAAACACAGTACTGCATATGGCATAACTATTTCAGTGATATACATATGTAAACATCTCCAAACTGGTTGTACAAAATGGGGAGGATGTCTGAACCAAACTGCACAAGATGTGGGCAGGGGGGATGGGCAGACTTCCTCCACGTAATGTGGTACTGTGGTAATATAGGGAAATACTGGCAGCAGGTGGTCAATGATAAATAAACCTATTATGGCCACGGTTGAACTTTGTTTGCTGGGAGTACTAAAAGAGGAGAGAGGGAGTAGATATATTAGGAATGTTTCTGCAAGAAGCATTATTTTTGGCAAGACAACAAATAGTAGAGAGGTGGATTTAGCCAAACCCACCGACACTAAATCAATGGGTGAGAGCAGTAAACCAGGTTTTACCTTATGAAAAAATAATGTATGAACAAAGGGGAAATGTGAAGAGATATGACAATATATGGGCAAAGTGGAATAGATCATATTTAACAATGGATGCAGGAATACCTGAAAATATAGTATAAAGTGACTATAAGGTGAATGAGAGAGAATGGAAATGTAATTGGAAACATATGAGGAATTATATAGTAATAAAATAAAATGTAAAACTATGTAAATTATTATGTAAGAAAAATTTGTAATAAAGAGTATTGAAAAAAAAAAAATATATATATATATAAAAATTTAAACATGCAGCGCTTGTGAAAATGACTAAATCCAAGAAAAACGTGGATAGAGAAAAGAATGTCCCTGTTTTGCATAAAGCGACACAGGTAATTAAAACCCTATGTGCGGCAATGCATAACAGGTATATCTTTTAATGAACACTCGTGTATCGTGAGTGGAAGGAAAGGGTATAGCAACTTATATCAGTGAGATGACCCCACCATAAAAGGGGTCGTGATCTCATAAGGTGCAAACCCACATGGAAAGTGGTGAAACTAATGACCATGTGCAGTGTGGGTAATCAGTATATGATCTCCTCTCGCAGATCTAAACTGTATTCCTATAAACCGTGTTATAATGCTAAGTCGCATGTAAACCATGCGATTTAAGATGTGAACGCATGTAAAATTGAGAAGTGGAATAAAACAGAAACAAACTAAAAAAACAGATTATTACACCGTCCTAAAGTGTTTACATTCGAATAGGAAATTCCAATAATGTCAACGCCAACCTAATGAGCTATGCAAAATTGTGCTAATATTCACATGGAACTTGGTATATATACAATCACAGAATACAAAATTGTGCTAATATTCACATAGAACTCAATATATTCATGTAAGCATCAGATAGTTTCCTATGAGGAGTACAATTGTGAATATAAGAACGATAAGGTTATGCGATTTATAAAAATCGCACCAAAAATGTGAAAATTAAAAACCAGTGGACTGCAATTATATAGTCATAATGGTGCCCAGTGTACTCCCGAAGGGAATATAATGTGTAGATACAGTTTTAACCTGACTATGCGAGTCTGAAAATCGCACAAACGAAAAAAAGGCAAAACAGTGGTGGAATTGTGAAATGAAAGAAATAGCAGATATAGTAAGTGGAACACTGTACTCTGAGGGGTAGACTCCTCAACTCTGTAGCCAACCAAACTGTAGTGGATATAGGGATATATAGTTTAGGTCCACAAAAAAAAGTGGCCCTACAAGTGTATTCCACTATTAGTGCTATACTGATCCGCTATATTCCACAGTTGGTATTATATTAGTCCGAAGTAAAGTGTATAAACAATAGTAGTATAAAGTTCCATCAATGAACCACAGAGTGGTAGAAAAAACAATGATGTAGTCCCCAGAATATCACAGGTGATTGTAATTAGTTCTGGCTTCAAGCTGGCTAAATCTTCTCTAAGACAATCTTTCTTTTGATATATAAACATGAAGTGGACCTCTCGGTGGTGAGTCAAACGGGCATATACCGGATCCACCGGAAATATCATGATGGTGATGCGGATGATCGTGTCTTTTGGAGGGTTTCCTTTTCTTAGGTAACAGGTACCTCAGATACTCACCCCCAGCAGATTGTCCAGTCCCAAGATGGAGGGATGGAGAAAACTTTGATAACACTCTCTGGCATAGACGGGTACCTGTACCCCGGTTGAAGCCTATGCAGGCGAAACATGTAGGGTTAAATGCTTGCCTAAGCCACTCAAAGATTGTATTTGCGCCTTTTTAGAAAAAGCTTTTTTTATCCTTTTTACTACTATTTGAGATTGAAAAAATCACAAAAAATCCCAAAAAATAAAAAACTTCCTGTTTTCGGAGTTACACTATGAGGAGTTGCCTCCTTTTTTCCTCTTTCTCCCTTTGAGCCGTCTATGCCAGAGAGTATTATTAAATCGCATGGTTTACATGGGACTTAGCATTATAACACGGTTAATAGGAATACAGTTTAGATCTGCGAGAGGAGATCATATACTGATTACCCACACTGCACATGGTCATTAGTTTCACCACTTTCCATGTGGGTTTGCACCTTATGAGATCACGACCCCTTTTTTGGTGGGGTCATCTCACTGATATAAGTTGCTATACCCTTTCCTTCCACTCACGATACACGAGTGTTCATTATAAGATATACCTGTTATGCATTGCCGCACATATGGTTTTAATTACCTGTGTCGCTTTATGCAAAACAGGGACATTCTTTTCTGTATCCACGTTTTTCTTGGATTTATTCATTTTCACAAGCGCTGCACGTTTTAATTTTTATGTTTTACACAATTGGGTCTGATTGTCGTGCCAGCAGCTAGACATAATTTCAGTTTGGCGCAGTATTTCATTTTACATTTTTGAAAAAAAAAAAAAACACACCCTGTACACCCCTGTACATCTACACTATATATATATATATATATATATATATATATATATATATATATATATATATATATATATATATATATATATATATACTGTATTTTCTGGCGTATAAGACTACCTTTTACACCAAAATTACACAGCCAAAAAGCAGGGGTCGTCTTATACGCCGGGTGAAGGAGCCACCAGATGGATATCAGTCCGCCGGGCGCTCTGTAAAATTGTAATATGTATACAGTATGCCCCGCTCAGCCAATCCCAGCAGGCGATGCACTCTGATGAATACAGAGTCTGCTAAGCCTGCTTGGATTGGGTAACAACCTCTGCCAATCCGAGCAGGCTACATGAGTCAGAGCGGCACGGGCTGATGTCACAGCCTCTGCCAATTCGAGCAGGCTTTGTATCCATCAACAGATTAGTAAAATACAATGCCTGCCGTGATTGGCTCAGCGGTGCACACTGTCTGCACACTGCATTCTGAAGTGTACCTGGCGCTACTGTACTAACACAGCATCATATACTGTGTGTACTTGGTGCTCCAAATATTAACAAAGCATCCTGTACTGCACATCCAGCTCCAGATCTCCCCTAAAATACAGGTATGATTTATGGTGCTTTGGAGGAGAGGATTCATTGTTGCTGCCTACCAATTGTGGGATCTCTGGGACTTGTAGTTCACCAGTTTTGTTTTTCTGATGTTAAGTCTCATGTTTTTTTTTTTGTTTCTGATGTTTTTTTTGTAAATGGTGTTGCCTCGGAAGGGGGGTAGTCTTATATGGCGAGTATAGCCCCAAACCTAAGTTTTCACTGGAAAAATAGGGGGTCGTCTTATACACCCAGTCGTCTTATACGCCGGCAAATACGGTATATATATATATATATATATATATATATATATATATATATATATATATATATATATATATACTATATGGTAGATTATAAAGAGTCTTTCAGTGAGTTTTTCCACGACGTGCCAAATGTTCCTTTTTGTTTAATCCTCCAAATCTGTGCACCTCATAAACATTCTTTTTACTTTTTATTGCAAAATATGCAAATAAATTGTACTTGTCAATGCCTTTAGTCTCCCTCCACACTGTCTGGGCTAAATTAGTTTTAGTATATTTCTTTCAGTAAGAAGTGCCACAGAAGCCTCCAAAGCTATTAAAAGATGGTCAAGCTGTAGTATGTGTGCCAGGTGTGATTCCACTACCAGTGGTGTGATAGGTAAAACCCAATTAGATAGATGTCTAAGTTGGCCAGCAAGATAATACAGATATATATTGCGGAGTGCTGGGCCTGCTTCAGCCCTCAGTGTTTGCAGGACAGATAGCTTAAGTCTCCTTCTACTGTTACCCCATCTGAAGGTAGTAAATAAGGCATCCAGAGACTTAAAAATCGATTTGAGGACTAGGACAGGCATATGTGACATAATGTATAGGCATTTGGGCAGGAGAATCATCTTAATAAAGTTAATTCTGCTGGCCACAGACAGACAGACACGTAGCCCACGTAGCCAGCTTTATTCTAATAGTGTGTATGTGTGGGTCCAGGTTAGCCTGCAAGGCCTCTGAGGGCTTCACTGTGATAATGATTCCTAAATACTTAAAAGATATAACCACTTAAGCAAACCCAAAAATTCTTCGGAAGGATGTGCATGTGCATGGAGAGGCATAAGAGCATATTTTTGCCATTTGATCTTGAGGCCGGACTAGGATCCAAATGTTTCTATAATACACTTAGCAATTTGCAGGGAGGCCTGTGTATCATTAAAATAGAGAATGAAATTGTCAGCAAATAGACCCACAACATCAGTCCTATTGGCCAGTGTAATACCAGTAAGAGAGGGAGACTGCCGCAGTAATAGAGCCACCGCAAACAGAAGCGGGAATAAAGGGCAACCCTGGCGTGTGCCTCTGTGTAGCTGCATAGGGGCAGATAATAAGCCATTGACTTGGATATAAGAAGTAGGGTTAGCATATAATATGGTGATCCACTTACAGATTTCTCTCCAAAGCCAAACGACAGCAGGCAGCTTGTAAAAAAGACCATTATATTGAATCAAAGGCCTTTGCTATGTCAAGGGAGGCCAATGTGCAGGTATCAGGTAGATGATTCATAAGCTGTGGGTCCTGTGGAGATTTATAGAGGTCGACTTCCCCAGAATGAATCAGATTTGATCCGAGTAAATAATGTTAAGAATTACTCAGTTTAAAAGTTTGGCCATAATTTTTGTGAGAATTTTATAGTCTATGTTCAATAATGATATGGGACGATAGAAGGCACAATCAGTGAGATCCTTATCCAGTTTAACTATGAGCACTACAGTAGCAGAATACATTGGCAACGGCAATCTTTACTCTCGAAATGCATTTGAGTACATTTTGACCAAGATTGGGGCCACAACATCAATATAGCGACTATAAACCTCTAGAGGGAGGCCATCTGAGCCAGATGCTTTAATGGCAGTCATTGAAGCTATGGCTTCCAGTACATCATCTTCAGTTAAATCCCCCTCCAATATTGCGGTCTGCCCTGCCGTCAGAGTGGGAAACTGTAAGTCATGTAAGTACATGTCTATTTCTTTTTTTTAATCAGAAAAAAAAACTTTTATTAATAACTTTGCACAGTACATGTTATGAATCATTCGACTTACAGATATGCATGACACACATTTTTGATATCAGGTAAGTGGGATACATTTTTGATATCAGGTAAGTGGGATACATTTCCAACAGAGCATACCCATAATGTATTCTTACATATTATCAACTTTCTTTTTTCTTTTTCCCCTTTATTTTTGTTGTGCAATATCCTTAATCCTTTCTCTCAGCATATACAATAAAACACAGTGAATAACCAACTGAAATAGTAGTGCAATTGTATATAACCTTTGTAGTCTTCGTGTCTTCCCATGTCCCCCAGTATGCATTTTAGAACATTCTTAGTAAAAGGCAACCGGGTGAAAACAAAAAAGAAAAATTCTTTCCCTCTTTCTTCCCCTTTTTTCAGCCCAGTAATAGTCTGTCCTTAATCAATTGGTATGGAGCTAGCCCCGGGATCTCCAGCCAGTCCTGCCACAATGAGTAAAATTTCTGCGGAACTTTTCTGTGCTGATATGTTAGCTTCTCCCTAATCAGTAGTCTGTTGACACTATCCACCTATTGTCTGTTAGTGGGAACTCTTGGTGTTATCCAGCGTTGGGCAATCAGTTTACGAACTTCGTACAGTAATCTCTGAACTGCTGTTTGTGTGTGTGGAGTTAGTGTTTCGTCTTCAAATATTCCCAGCAAACAGACGCCGGGTTCTCTTTGAAGCGTCACTCTATATACTGTGGATATCGTGTCCAGTACCCCTCCCCAATATCTGAAAAGCTTGGGACATTTCCAGAACATATGGAGAAGGTCTCCATGTTCTGTTTCACACTTTGGGCATAGGGGGGGAGTCCCTGATTCCCCAGTCATGGAGTCTCTTGGGTGTCCTGTAGGCTCTGTGGAGTAGATACAGGTGAGACATTTTATGGGATGCAGAGACTGAAACTAGGGGAGCAGCCGCCAGGCATAGCTCCCAACTTTCCCCATTAATGGGACCGATATCCTCCTCCCACCTCTGCCTACATGGTAGTTTGGCAGGATCTTGTATTCGTGCGAGGAGGGTACCGTAGCAGCTGGAGAACATGCCCTTCTTGTCCTGTCTCATGAGGATATTTCTAATTATTGCGTGGTCTGTGTGTCTCATTGTATTGGTTTTTGCTTGCGTCTGCAGGGCATGACGTAATTGTAGGTATTTATAGAAATTGTTGTTTGGGATCCCATATTCCGCTTGGATCTCAGAGAACAATTTGAGGGTGGGTCCATTATGAAGTTGGGAAATGAATCTAATACCCGCCTCCTCCCAGTCTCTAAAGCCTTTAAGTTTTTGTAATTCTTTATATTGTCTATTACTCCATATGGGAGTGCATTCCAGGTATCCTTTTATCCCCAGGGCCTGTTTTATGTATTTCCATAGCATATTCAGTAGTTTAACAGTGGGGGTCCTAGGGTCTAGGTGTAGATATCCAGCCTCCAGTCTAGTAAGTGCGGTTTCGCAGGCCTCCCCTGTGTCCAGTATTTTACCAATAGGGTCATCCAGATCCAGATTACCCCAGCCCCCCAGCTGTTGTAGCTGTGAGGCTAGGAAATATGTCCTGGGATGGGGGACTGCCATTCCCCCCTCATCCTTGTTATACTGCAATGTAGACAGCTTAATTCTGGCTGATTTTTTCCGCCATATCAGTTCCCTAAATTGTGATTCTATTCTTGCGAACCACCTTCTAGGGATCCACACCGGGGAGTTATGGAATATGTAAAGTAACTGTTATGCCCAGACCATTTTGATAAGGTTTACGCGTCCGGCTACGGCTAGGGGCAGTTTGCACCAAGATGTGCATTTTTCTCGGAATTTACTAAGCAGGGGTGTTAAGTTATGTTCAAGGTATTGTGATGGGTCAGGGGCTACCTGGATTCCTAGGTATTTAAATGCTGTCACTATCTGAACTGATTCTGCACAGCTCGGTAGCGGAGTGTCTAGTTTGTCAAGTGGCATCACTACTGATTTATCCCAGTTGATGGAGAAGCCTGATAGTTCCCCAAACGTCATAATAAGAGTCATCACTGCCTGCAGTGAGCCCTGAGTGTCTCCTAGGTACAGTAGTGTGTCATCAGCGTACATAGACACAACATCCATGCCTGTGGGTCGTTGGAATCCTACAATGTCTGCATCTCCTCTTATCCTAGCTGCCAGTGGTTCCAGTGCTAAGGCAAACAGCAGGGGTGACAAGGGGCATCCCTGCCGGGTGCCTCTAAATAACTGGAAGGGTTCCGACAGCTCACCATTTACTCTGAGTCTTGCGGTAGGTTTCGCATATAATAGTTGTACCCATTTAATAAAGGTATCTCCCAGGCCTGCAGTCTTAAGTACCTTCCACAGATAGGGCCACTCGACGCTGTCGAAAGCCTTAGCTGCATCCAGCGAAAAGATAGCTCTATTGCCCGTGTTAGTTGTTGGAATTTGTAAGTTCAAGAAGAGCCTCCTTATATTTTGCGCCGTACATCTGGTGGGAATGAACCCAGATTGGTCTCTATGTATTAATTTGTGTATAACCTTAGCTAATCTATTCGCTAGGACGCAGGCCAGTAGTTTGACATCCGCAGTCAGCAAAGATATGGGTCTATACGATCCTGGAGACTTGGGCTCTTTGCCCGGTTTCAGCAGGACCGCTATGATGGCCTCATTCATAGAGCTTGGAAGGGACCCCTTCTCGAGTGCCTCTATATAAACTTTCAAAAGATTGGGGAGCAGAGTATCGGCATACCTCTTGTAAACTTCAGACGGTAACCCATCTAGCCCTGGTGATTTATTGTTCCGGGATTGTGTCAGTGCTATCTCTATTTCTTCCTCTGTAATTGGTGCGTCAAGCATGGCCGCATCATTAGCTGGCAGGACTGGGAGGTCACCCTTTTCTAAGAAATTCTCTATTGCCTCCTCAGTGGGATTCACTTTAGCTGTATATAGATCTGCATAGAACTCTTTGAATATCCGTACAATGTCCGGGGTCAAGGAGTGTTCGACTCCCTGTGCGTCACAGATAGCTGAAATAGTGGAGGAGGATTGTTGTGTTTGCGCCATTACCGCTAACATGTGCCCAGTTGCCTCCCCCTCCTCAAAATGCGACTGTTGGAGAAAAAAACGTTTATTTTCTGCTAGCTGTAATGCCAGTTGCTTGGACATTGATTGTGCCCCCAGCCATGCCCTTTTTGTATCCTCTGTGGGATTAGCAATGTAGTTGTTTTCAGTTTCAGTGACCATCCCTCGCACCGTCATCTCCCATGCCTTGGTGTCAGTTTTAATGCGGTTTATTGATTTTATGAATTGTCCCCTCACAAAGGCCTTCATTGTGTCCCATACTATATCTAAAGTCACTGTGCCAACATTATCCTGAAAGAATAGTTTGAGCATGTCCCTTATTGGGTCAGGCTCTGGGAACAGTGAGAGCCAGAAGGGATTGAGCCTCCAGACTGGGCTTTTAACTATATCTGGGAATAAAACGGAGATGCGTAGCGAGGAATGGTCAGAGATATGTCTATCAGTGTATTCTGAGGATATGACTCGAGGTAGCATTTTATCATTGCCCAGGCCAATATCAATTCTAGACAAGCCTCCATGGGAGGCCGAGTGGCAGGAGTACCGCCGTACATCCGGATGTCTGCTACGCCAGACATCCGTCAGTCCCAGCTCCTCTAGCACTCTGGCAAAAGGTGTTTGTCCTGTTGCCCCTAGTGCAACACTTTGGGGAGCGGGGAGCTTGTCTTTGAAATGGTTCAAGTAATTATTAAAATCCCCTACTGCGAGCAGGGGTACTTCTGGGTATTGTGCCATGAATTTTGCCAGGCTACCAAGCACTCTGGCTGAGTATGGTGGCGGTACATATATATTCGTGAGTATGCAAGTCAGACCATATATTTTACACAATATAAATATAAATCTACCCCCCGGATCAATTAATTTCTGGACACTTTGGAACCGGACTCCTTTACGTATGAGTATGCTTACCCCCCTGGAGTAGGACGAGTATGTGGAGTGGAACTGCACCTCATAGGCGCGTGGGCTTAAATTAGGAGTCAGCCTGGAAATGCGTCTCTTGCAAACAAACAATGCTTGCCTTCATTGATTTAACATATCTAAGAACCGCAATTCTTTTTACTGGGGTACCTAAACCTCGCACATTCCATGACAGTACATTTAGCTCAACCGCCATCTGGGGATTCTAGGAGTAAAGACAAAATAATGCATTGCATCCAGTATGATATATTAGGGTAGCAGACTGTTTTCCTGTGGGGGGATAAGAAGACATACGCTAGTACAGTACCATTACCCGGTGTACAATGAGACATCTGGATTGAGGTCAGTTCCACGGTTTCCGTTCGTTGCGTCTCTGAGAGGACCTGGAGAAGACACGAGATCAAACAGTACATGTTGTGACCGCAAAAGGTCACTTGCTGAATGGAAAATAACTTGCGGGGCCAACAGGGCTCCCAGCCACTTGGGCTATTCAACAAACTGTTCCCTTGCATCCGCACAAAAGGGGGTGGAAGGCGGAGGAAACTCCCTTACAACCCTAGGGTTAGTTCACCAAGGAGTCTCACTTCAGCCGTACGTGTAAGATGTGCCGCTTTGTGCGTAGTAGGTATAGGTAGTAGGTCTCCTTCACCGCCTTGCTATCAGGAAGTGTCATAAATCCGGTGTGGACTAAGGAAAAGGAAAGGGATCGAAATAACCCCGGTCTTTTATCAGCTTCTGTGGCAACCTTGGGTAAATCTGCAGGGTATTGGTGAACTCCAGTGTCCTTGAGGGGAGAGTTGTCAGGCTGGTGCGTTGCGCTGCGCTCGGTTGGCTTTGAGTGCTCTATCCTCTCTGTCTAGCCACTGTGCAGCGGCTGTAGGCCGTTCAAAAAAGTGGGTTTCCCCCAGTGCAACTACCCGAAGCCGGGCCGGGTATAACATAGCATACGGGAGGTTGAGGTCCCTCAACCGTTTCTTCACATCAATAAATTGTGCACGTTGCTTCTGCAGCTCCGCAGAGAAATCTGGGTATAATGAAACCTTGGAATTTTCAATGTTAATTGTTCCGCCCATGGTTCTGGCTCTGGACAGTATGGCATCTCTGTCTTTGTAGTTGAGCAATTTAAAGAGAAAGGCCCGTGGGTGGTTGCCTGGTGGTAGTGGCCTGGATGGGACCCTGTGCGCCCTTTCAACCGCAAAGAGCGGGGAAAATGCGTCTTTGCCGAACGTTGCAATCAGCCAATCCTCAATGAATGTAACTGGGTTTTTGCCCTCTGCCTTTTCAGGGATGCCTATGGCGCGTATATTGTTTCGCCTCATGCGATTTTCCAGGTCATCCAGGCGGGCCGCATGGCGGTCGGTGAGGTGGCAGTTATATTGTAAGTCTCTCTGCATAGGGGGTATGTCATCTTCTAGTGCACTCACTCTGCCCTCAATGGCTGCTGTGCGCTCCCTCAGCTTCTGCATGTCCTGTCTCACAAAGGATATTTCTGCCTTCACTCCCTTCACTTCATTTGCTAACGTAGAGATGGACATATTACATGCAGTTACAGCAGAGAAGATGTCTCTAAGTGTGGGCTCTGAGTTATCAGGAAGAGGGGGAGTGGATCTGGGGCCTGCATGTGAATTTCTTGGTGTACTCACAGTTTGCCATTCAGGGGACAATCCACTCGCATCCTCTAGCGGGACTGTGTCATCCGCAGCCGAATATTCTCCTGAGGCATCTCCCGGATCTGGTGGAGAAGATGTGGTGCCTTTGGGAGCCTTTCCTCCAAACAGGAGCTTTTGAGCAGCCTCCCTGTACTGGTCCCTGGAGCTGCGTTGTGGCAAGGCGCCATCTTGGGCCATTTCTTCATGCAGGCCCCGGTTGTCTTTCGTCCGTTTTGCCATGGTCCGGCGGCGTTTATCGGTCCGGTATGCGGGTCGCTGGTACCGCGGGATCGTTGCGGTTCCGATGGAGGTCAATTTGGGTCAGGATGGGGTAGTAAGCAGGATGATTGCCAGGATTTTCGGCGGAGCAGGAGGTAAGTGCGACCGTCTACATGTGCCGCTCGGCCACGCCCCCTCACATGTCTATTTCTTAGTCATTGTATGTAACCGAAGTAGCATACATATTGGTATAAAAGTTGTGAAAGCAAGAGAATATTTCCTCTGCATCGCTAACAAAGCTGCCGTTCAAATGTTTTAATCTGGTCACTACCAGACTGTCAGATTGTTGCTTTGCCATATGGGCGAGCACGTGGTTAGATTGGTTTCCTTGTTCTAAATATTTTTGTTGAGTAAAAAAAAGTCTTGCATTTAGAATTTGCTGACATACATTCAGCATACACACGGGATGAAAGCTCCCATCGTGCCCGTGTGGAAGCAGAGAGGGAAGTCAAAAACAAATTTTCTGCAGTACGTCATGTCCTTTCTATTTGCTCATCCTCCTGACAAACAGAAAGTTTAAAGTAGGATGACCTGTTATTTCTAAAACAGTCATGTAAAGCCTAATGGTTAAAGGGTTAAATCACCTCTGGCACCCCTCTTTTTTCTGGTTGATGAACACACTATTTTATATGTGGTGCATGGAGGTGAAGGATTGAGGAATAACGGTACCACAAAAAAATAATTACAAAAGTCACATGATGCACATACATTGTCAGTATTGAAGCAGCTCTAGAATCAATCACAATGAATGACACCTTTAGGACCTGCTGACACAGCCACAAACACCTGTGAATGACATTAATTTCCTGCTACACTCTCACCCCAAATGACAGCTCCCTGGCTGACTGCTTAATGTCAACAATCTGGCCAGTAATGGTGCCTGACATTATTTGACCAAATTTAGTCATGACATCACCCGGAAGGCCCAAAAGTTGGTTTACAGTTTGAAACAACCTGGCAGGCTGCATAATTATTGGTTTCTAATTGGATGCTGATGATTGCCTGCATCCTAGCAATCAAAGACACTGTGCAGCTGCTTGTGTCATGATGAATCACACCTACTAACCTAAAAAAATCTCATCAACGCAATCTACTCCCATTGATCCCATTGATCACTCGCACCAAATTACATCTTCCATCCCCTGCAACTAAAGCTAAACAGATATCAATGCTATCCCTGTCACTTTGTTTACATGGCAGGGAATTCCTGGCCAGTAAATTATTGTGTTAGATGATGTCACTGGTTGCTAAAGACACAGTGGATGTTGGCACCTGCAGCTTCTTTAACAGCCATTAACAGGAAAGCTGTCATATATAACAGTTGTAGAAATACCACCTTGAGCTAATTTCTATTCAATACTGGATACATACTTTTTATATGAATGCTTGAAAAGATAAATCTCTTCACTGATTTGCATTACAACTCTATTTTATGTGTTAATTTTATTGTCTGCTCTCTTTCATTGGGATCCTTGAGTGAGACTTTCAATTTCTTTGAAACATTAGTGTCCATATTTTCCATTATGCCATCAACACAACAAATTGATAAGCCATCAACACAACACAACAAATTGATAAGCTGCTTTACACCAGAGAGCCATAATGCCAAGAGAACTTTTTGTCACCATCCTCACTTCTGCAAGGCCATTGCCTGAGCAGGAGGCCTTATCTTGCAAGGAATTGTTATGCATTCAGTATAGTAGAGCCAGTCACCCAAATTTTCGCAAAAGGGGATTAAATTGGGGGTGCCTTGAAGAACAAATGTGTGCTGCGATGTGCTGCAGGGAAGCTTTGCCTGTTTTCAAAGCCATTCTGTAGGTGGGCGGCCAGACGTTTTCCATTGGGTTTTTACCCTTAACCTAATCCTACAGTGCAATCGATCAAGCCACTAAAAGGAAAAGTGGGAAAAAGTTTCTTTTCTGCACAGCCTCGGAGTGGGACACTTTGTATTCCTGCTTGGATTATGGTAGTAGATCCTTACATTATATTGCTCCTGGATCAGGGAGGAGTGAAAAATTTCCCTTTAAGCTGACCCAAATGTTCTCTTCACTGCCTGCACTGCCAACATTTCTCCTTCTCACCAGCAGCATCACAAGCCACCTCCTCACTGCCAGTATATCAATGTTCCCCTCACCATCAGCACCTCAACCCCCCTCTTTTTTAAGGACAAGACACCAATCTTCCTTGTCCACCTCCTGTTGCATCTACTCATACCTCACAAGGATGGGGGTAGAAGGCAAACAACCCTTCTGCCCCTGAGACAACAGTCCTCCTCCTTCTCCTCCTCTTGGTGCTATGCCTCTAATGCCTGTTCTTTTACACAACACCTGTGTATTAAAGGAGGAACACCAAAGAGATCATATCATAGTTCATGGCTTATCAAGTTTCACCATTCTGCACTAAATGGTGACAAATAGTGAGACCCGAACTGCCCTGGGTTCAGTTTGGCAGGGGCTCAGCAAACTTCAAAGAAGTTGAATGCCGGACCCAAACCCCATTGAAATCAAATTGAATTTCTAAAATTAAAAACATCTGTTTTCTGGTCTAATAGGCAAGGGGGTGTCAAAATATAGCACAGGGCTGGGCTGTCACTGACAAATTCTTTGTTTAGAAAACAACAGCACACAGACACCCCCAAGGGTCTGCTATGTATTCGGGGAGGCATTTAGATGGGTCTGTATGTTGACCATCTGAGTCTGGTATAGATTTTAAGGGATTATCTCACAAGAAAAATAAATAAATTGTGAGGTCCCTCAGGAAATACATACCAGACACCATAATCTGAGCTTTCAACTCCTTCCCAACTTCTAAATCATACCAGGCCACATACCCTCAATATGGGGGGGGGGTCTCTCTGGCAAAGCATGTTCACCCTATGTTGATGAAGACAGGGGCCTCTTCCCCACAGTTCAATGGATGTGGGGTCTGCAGGTGGGGGCTTATCGGAGTCTGGAAATCCCTTATAACAATAAGGGAGCACCCGGATACCACCACCCATGTGAATGAGTAGGAGTATATACTAGCCCTACTCATTGACCAAAAAATGTAACCTTAAATCAAAAAGACAGCTAAACATTTGATAAGTCCTTTTAAAAAAAAAAAAAAAATAGGAAAGTCCCTCATTGTAAATCCATTGTCAATCACGTTATGAATTAATGCAGAACCATGTAAATCAGGATGGCGGAGGACCTGCCAAAAAAAAAAACACAGCTGCTTAGACACATCCCACTTTTTTACTTGTCACCAGTAAATGACAGCTGCTACAGTATATACAAGGGGTGACATGTTCCAGTGATGTCACTGACCATAAATGATCAATGACACCACTGGGATCCCCCGCCGATTCACAGCCCTAAAAGTGAATGGGGTCATGACGTCACTGGTTGTTAAGGACTCGGCAGGGTCTCTAACCGCCAGCATCCTTAACAACCATTGACAAAGGTATGCTGTCATACATAATAGCCATAGTAATACCACTGTTATACGTGATGTTAAGCTCCTACCAAATGGGTAAATTTTCGTTCAGGTTTTCTTCCGAACACCCGAACAGCCAAGATTTAGTCAGAGCTTTAGGCAGAGCTTTTAGTTTTTTAGAAAGAGAATTGTAAGGGTGTGTAGAGAGTTTTGAGAAAACTCATTATTATTCAAGAAACATGAAACCACATTACACAAAGGGTTGCGTTTGTTCAAAAAAGCATTATCATTCAGGTGCGCCTAAGCAAACATGTAAAAATATTGATTTACTCAAGTCTAGAGTCTCCAATGTCACAGTGCCTATGCTGCTATCCACCCTTTTATGTCAAGTTGAGTACTGACAGTGACATTCATAACACAGAGTGCCAATGATTCCAGCTAGATTTATGGTTTAGGACTTGCATGCATCAATGGAGTCCTGAGCATGCATTTTTTTTTTTCTATTTGTGGTCAAACTATAAAAATGAAATTGAACAGAATGGCTGACTCTTACTCCAAAGCATGTAGCAGCACCAAAAGTTTGGTGGTAGATTCAGTGAAATATAACAAGGGTTTGCACTGACACTACAGTTTGCATTTAGTTCAGTCAGTGCTATTGCATAACAAACAACATGTCATTTTGTGAATGATTAGTTAGTTTTGAACATAACAGAATTAGTTACTGTAACATATCCTATACTAGAAAAATCAATAGGTGGGAATTGCAGTGTAATTATTTGACCATGTTATGTGTTTTTCTCTATTGGCTTTATAGAAAAAGTGCCTCAGGTTTTATCATGCACATTACAAGACACAAATAATGGCACAGTTAATTAAAGAAAACAAACTTTTACCTCTGCTTAGTAACAAACATTGTCACCCAATAGTAATTAATTAAGGACTTGTTAACAAAGTGCCTGTTTTCATTAATTCACATCAATGTTTCATGTTTAAATAATCCTAGCAGTGCAAATACAATTGAACATTTCACACAAAGATTTCCAGTTTAGAAGGACACAAAAGACTAACAAGAAACACACATAGAATAACAGAATTTAAAGATAATATAGGGACACAAGGAAGAAAACCACTGAAGCAGGGTAGCACAAAGTAGCAGACGTCTGTTAATAATTAAAACAGAATATGGTAATTAGTATTATATTTCACAAAATATAAAAGAATGTGTGCATCTGGTGCATTATCTTGTGATGCATTCAATGATATGAACAGCAGTGATTTATGCTATACCAGTGCTGCAATAATTCTAGACACTTTAATAAATGTTTAGGTTTCTGTGGTCACAAATTGTACTACATGAGCTCCAACTGCTCTCCAAAGTAACCTGGAAACTTGGCACTTGAAGTGCGTAATAATAACCATCTGTTTTTAATACTACCTGCAACAGTGCTTAGTCCTCTAATGTCCTTGTGTATTTACTATCTAACTGATCTCTAAAAATGTATATGCTATGGATAATGTCATAAATATAAAACATACCTCTAAATGAAAAAAAATTATATTCAAAGGAGCCATTCAGGTGTACAGTGATGCTGATGTGCTAACAAGGGGCATGATGATAAGAGGAGAGAGAAGAATGAAAAAAGTGTGATCCCACCAGTCTGCTCTACCTGTTTTTACTGCCCAGCCTTAGGCCGGAGAAGAAAAATAGCTTTAATGCCGCGTACACACGATCGGACATTGGTCGGACATTCCGACAACCAAATCCATGGATTTTTTCCGACGAATGTTGGCTCAAACTTGTCTTGCATACACACGGTCACACAAATCTTGTCGTAAATTCCGAATGTCAAGAACGTGGTGACGTACAACACTTGCGACAAGCCAAGAAAAATTAAGTTCAATAGCCAGTGCGGCTTGTTTCTGAGCATGCGGGGCACTTTGTGCGTCGGAATTGTGTACACACGATCAGAATTTACGCAAACGGATTTTGTTGTCGCAAAATTTGAGAACCAGATCTCAAATTTTGTGCAACGGAAATTCCGATGGAAACTGCCTGATGGAGCCTACACATGGTCGGAATTTCCGACAACAAGCTCTGATCGCACATTTTACGTCAGAAAGTCCGACCGTGTGGCATAAGTGTTACTCAACTGCAACAGACAATGCTATGTTGTGACAGACTCAGCAGTGTTGTGTGGCAAAGATGTGTAAATCTCTGAACAGGACAGAAATAAAAAATCAATTGGCAGGAAAAAACAGATCTCATGTATATTTAGCTGTTTGCCTGGAGTTTAGATTTAATTTTAATATCAAACATGGCGAATGAAAGTGATACATTTTTTAAGTACACTATTATTTTATTAACATAAAAACAGACAGTAGGTTTAACAAATGCTTGTGCCCTACAGAGTACATAGAAATGTTCGCATCTGTCCTTGCCCCATTGAAGGTTACAGTTCCTATCACAATGATGAAGATACATGCAACAGAAACAAACCAATTCACCTTTAACAGTATTTCCAAACTGAAGTCATTGAATGCCCCAAGGAGGTCAGGATTTGAGGATTTTCCCAAAGGGAGCCTACTATATGAGGACAGAAATACTGTGTGTAAAAACAATTGGAAAGCTCAGCAGTTTTTAAACATGTAGGCTCCAGGTCTAATCTTTTCTTGCCACCTGTGCCACTAATCTGAAAGTTTGAAGAATGGCAGTTCAGTCTGGCCATATGCATGTTACAACTTGTATGTTAGCAACTTCCTAATGACTGTTTTTTTGTTGCTGGCACATCACTGGCAGTCAGCACCTGCCAAAAACCACACATATTGTGCGCATTGTCATTAATAGACAAATCTGTTGCAGATTGGCCACCTGATGCCAAAAAAAAGAAACCTTCATTCAACCAGTTTGCAATCTCCACTATAGCAATAATTACCATTTAAGGCAAGTCCTGGGGGCTGAAGTTGAGACATGTTGAACTACAAATTGTATTTCCCATAAAGGACATGTAAACTAAATAAAGATTGAATTAAGATAAGTCTAGGATCCCCCTATCCACCCTCTACACCCAAAGTTTTAGGAAAACTGAAAAGAAACATTGTTTCCCCCTTAGAAAAAATGGGACTTTAAAGGCACAGAAACTTACACAAAAAGTAGTATAACATTTTGAATTATATCAAAAATCGACATAAATTAGAAAAATATATACAAAAAATGTATTTTTCATGGGACTTTGATTAGCCCTCTACAGATGATAAATGTTGGTTAACCGAATCACAACCAGCTGGGGCCTGCAGCAAGGTTCCTAATAAATATAAAGAGATGTAACGAAAGCATATATTGAGTCATTTAATCTACGTGTCATGGTTTTGTAACAAAATCATGACACATAGATACATATGTTTGTAATTTACTCTTTACCTTTTAGATTGTATTTACATTGATTGCAAAAAGGACTGTTCCTGAGGAAGGAGACAGGATTACTCTAAAATGTGTTAAAACTGGCAATACTATTATCTATGTAAATTTATCAATACTGCTGTTATATCATGTTCAACATGGTGAAGTAACTTGTACCTCACTCATTGTATTCCAGGTATTTTACTTCAGATATCTTTTTTCTTATATATTTTTCTAATTTATGTACATGTTTGATATAATTAAACTTCACAATTTTTAATACTACTTTTTGTTTAGGTTTTTGTGCCTTTAAAGTCCTATTTTTTTCTAAGGGGGACACATTGTTTACATATAATCCTGGGATGAGGACCTAAGAAAGCAGATAACATTACCTACAACTGTTATTTCTTAAAAACTGAGGCTCACGCTTTGTCCAGTTTAATTGGAATGCTCCAAATGATGCTCATTTTAAAATATCTAACACTGTACTATTATTTTCCCAGGTGTGTTCTTCTCCTGTTTTTTTATATTGTTATTATGATATTGTAATTAGCCTAATAATCATATTATTGTTCACATTGTAATTAGCTCATTATTGTCCATTATTCCATTCTCTCCAATCACCTTATCCACAGCTGCTTGTCCTGATAATTGTGCTGAGATTGCTTGACTACTGTAAAGCCCTGTCCCTGTTTATCCTTATGTCTCTAGTTGTAAAAATAAAAGTCCATAAAAAAAAGATATATATTAGGGTAAAAGTTCAGGTTTGCTGCTATAATTGGTTTGAGACTAAACCTGAATATTTGAAGTTTGTGGTCTCTTCAAATTACATCAGGAATTTACCGGACCAAATTTATTGTAACCATGATGCACTGCTTGGCCTCTGACTATATTTGTGTTGGTTTGGAGGGGCCAGTAAAAGTGCTTTTGGATGAGCCTTACTATAAAAAAGTGTGGTTACAGCATCTATATCAACAATGTACCTTTTATTTGATAGGGAAGGCTTTGGAAGCACTGCATAGAGAAACAGTAGTGTAGGTCTCGTGGGCACTCTAGCAGTATCACATACCTGGTAGCAGAGCCTGATATGATGAAGGCCTGTCTTACACCTCTGACTCTGGGCCCCTGATAGTGTAGACAGGAGGCGCAGGAGTTCAGAGAGGCACGGGTGTCTGTAAGTCTTGCCAGCAGCAAGGAAGGTGTCCATGCTGGGCAGGTGAAATCATCAGATGGCTCCAGTAAGCAGGCAAGCAGGTGGGCAGCTGGTACTGGTGACAGCAGGCAGAATAGCAGAGTCGGGCAGGCCGGATCATACACAGACAGGATGGATCAGGTACAGGGCACAGGCAGGAGCATGGCCAGGAAACAAGCCAGGTCTGGAACTGATCAGTAAAGCAGGAGCCAATGGAGCAGACAGAAGTGGAGATCAGGGGTCAAGCCAAGTTCGTTGCAGTCGGAGTTCAGAGAATGGTCAGGACAAGCGGGGTCAGCAACTGAAAACAGGATACAGATTCACAGGGTCACAGGTTACACAAGAGGCTGAAAAAGTGTTGATAAAGCAGCACTGATCCTGAGCACTGGCCGAGATTAAATAGCCTGTTTGGTGCCAGCATCTGTCCCAGGTGCACACAAGCACCGGTGCACACGAGAATGCATGAGTGCATATGTATGCGCATGTGCATTAACCAGTCCCCAATTCCTGCGAGCACATGACGAAACACATATTAGCCTGAACACAGACGTCTATCTTGTCTATTTTCAAGCCTTTTCTTACAGGCAGGTTTGTTAACGGAGATGTAAACCAGGTGTTCTGTGCATCCCTGTGCAGGCAGTTCTATTCGTGTCAGTTTGGAAGCGGTGGCTGCAAGGACAGGTCTGACATTTGTGTGGGCTTAGGTGCATGGCTCCAAATGCAGACAGTGTGAGTTCAGGGACATGTAATCACATGGATGTCAAGTTGGGAACAGTGGCTTTGTCCATGCAGCCGCTGCATCCCAATTGATATGGATGGGACTGCCTGCACATGAATGTAGGGAACTCCTGCGCATTCCCATGCAGCTGCTGCTGGAATAGCCTGCATGGGGATGCATGGAATCCCTAAACTGCAATAGGCAGCGGACGGGGTTTTTTACATGCTGTGGGCGCGATGCTTCATATCCGTGGCAAAGTTGACTCAACTTGTAGTGATGCCTACTTTTTCCGGGTGCTACACATTCAGGTCAATAGTGACGCGCCACAAATGCCCCACAACTGCTTGCAATGCATGCGCTTGCAGTGTATTTTTTGTCAAAAAGGGGGTTAAAACAGGTAGTGAGGAAGCATTGCATCTGCTTTCTCACTGCCTGTTAGTAGCCTTTAGAGCGCAATCCGAACACGAATCGGCATCAGGGGCAAGGGAGATTTAGACGCATGTCTAAATCAACCCTTACTATGTTTTTAATTTTTATTCTTTTTAGCAATTTTTTTTTTTTTTTTTTTACAGGTACAATTAAAAAAATATATTTTTATACATCTTTTTTTTGGGTGGGTTGGGGCTTTGGAGAGACACCAGGGGTATATACAGACTCCTTATGTCTCTTTTTTGAGAGAGAAAAGGGACTGAAGACAGTCCCTTTCTCTGCAGCTTGAACTACACTGTAATGAATGAGATTGGAGTCTGTATAATGATTCCCATTCATTCACAAACTGACTTTGTGTCTGTGACGATTGAACAGAGTGATCTTTATTGATCACTTTGTTCATTCAGGAAAGAAAAGGGGCTGGTAAACAAAGATGCACGGGGTTGTCCGAGATCGGTGAGGTGGTGGGGAGGAACACTAAAGGCGGAAGGCATTTTTAACTACATTTTAAAGTGCAATTGCCAGTGGGGAATGCAGCGGAGGGAAGCAATTTAATCAGATCCACAGGGAATCTGTGGTTGCCACTAATCACAGCTATTGTTTTGCTCAGCCTGCTGAACAGTTTGGCATACGGACCTGGCCAGCTGGAAACAGTGCTGTAGGTCTGTACATCGTATGGGCCTGGCAGTGAAAGGGTTAAGGTTTTGGATAGAATGTGGAAATACAAGTTCTGTCAGTCACCTGTAACCTCTATAGGGAGATTTCCCTTCACTTCCTGTCTCTGCCATGCACGCACAGGTGGTGGGGAGGAACACTGAAGGGGTAGAGGCATTTTTAACTACTTTTAAACTTCCATTTGCCAGTGGGGAAAGGCAGCGGAGGGAAGCCGGCAAATGCATCGGATCCACAGGGGACCTGTGCTGGCACGGGGGGGGGGGGTTAACTTGTGCTGGGGTGAGAATAGGCACTGGGTGGATCAGTGGCAGAGGAAGTGGACAGTTAGGGAGGGTAGGGGAGATATTCAATTTACAGTGCAGCAGGAGAAGTGGTGGAGAGAAAATAGGAGGAGAGAGGCAAAGAAGTGGCAGCGGCATGGGGGGGGGTGACTTTTTAGGTGACTAGCTCTAATCAGCGGCTTTGTAGCTGCTAATCACAGGTATTGTATCTTCAGCAGAGTCTGCTGAATGAGCTGTAGGAACTTTCCATACGCCATAACACGGACCTGGCAGTGCCCCCTTTAACAAAGGGTTAAGGCTTTTTTGGATAGAATGTTGAATGAGTTTCAATGAATCACTGTTCTCTGTGTTACGGGAGCCGTGAATTAACATTAGCCGCGAGTGATTTTAAATAGTGCGCAGAGACAGTTCTAAACACGGGAAACATGCGCCCCTTTACAGGCATACTATAGACACCCCCCAGGTACGAAATTTAAAGGAATATTACACTTTTATTGTTTCAATTTAAGCATTATTAAAATCACTGCTCCTGAAAAAACGGCCGTTTTTAAAAAAAATTTTTGCATTGATACATGTCCCCTGGGGCAGGACCCAGGTCCCCAAACACTTTTTATGACATTAACATGCATATTAGCCTTTAAAATGAGCACTTTTAATTTCGAACGTTCGCATCCATTATAACTAATAGGGTTCTAAAGCTCGCACGGACTTTAGGTCCGTTCGCGGGTTCTGGTGCGAGCCGAACGGGGGGGTGTTCGGCTCATCCCTACTGCTAATCACAGGTATTGTTTTGTTCAGCAGAGTCTGCTGAATAGTTTGACTATAAGGAAGGAGGTGTACGGTCCTGGCCAGCTGGAAGCAGAGCTGTAGGTCCATACGCCATACGGACCTGGCAGTGAAAGGGTTAAGGTTTTGGATAGAATGTTGAAGTAATACAATTTCTGTCAGTCACCTTTGACCTCTATAGGGAGATGTTCCCTCACTTCCTGTCTGTCACGTACCTTACAGCGGGAGTCCGAATGCTGGGGGTGGCCTCGGGCACGGTTCCGGTCCCAACATCCTTGGTAGTGGGGACAGGGAGTGCTGGGGCAACGAAAGGGTGCAGGTGCCTGCGGCTTGAAGACTGAAGCTCGGAGATACCGGTCCCTCTGGGAGGCAGGTGTGGATGCTAATCACCAGAGCTATATCCAGCGGTGGCCCGGTAGGTGGGTATAGAAACTGCAACGTCAGGACAGGCAGGGGTCGGCAACTGGCTGGCAACAGGGTACAAAAGCAGAAAGCAAGTTCGTAGTCAAGGGCAGGCAGAGGTTGGCAACGGGCAGGCGGTGAGGTGCAGAATCAAGAAGCAGAGCCGTAGTAGGAAGTCCAAGCCAAGGTCGGTATAACAGCAGGTAGGCAATAGGTAGGGATGATCCAGGAGAATAGTCAAAGGAAGCCGGGTTTGTCAGGAGCAAGGTAACAGGTAGTAGCAATCAGGCACTCAGGGAACAGACTGAAGACTATCCAGCACTGGCATCATGCAAAGGCCTTGTTTATATATGGCGCTATGTGCCAGGATTGGTGGAGGTGAACGTACATACGCGAGTGCGCATACACGTTCGCATTGGCGTGTGAGTGCGCGCACCCGTTCGTATTGGCGTGTGAGTGCGCGCACCCTTTCGCATTGGAGTGCGAGGACGTGCACACGTTCGTGCTGATGCGCAGGTACGCACGCACGTTCCCGAAGCTCGTTCGGTTCCGTTGGGGACACCGCGCATGGCTATTGACATCAGCAGAGTGGGGATTAGCCACTGCTGCACGAAGACGGGCATCGGTACTGTAAGTTCTCTGACACTGCCTCTGTCATGCACACGCAGAAATGGGGGAGCATTTGTCTCCAGGACAGGAAGTCATGGATAGAAATATAATTTTGTCAGGAGTTCTAACCCTTTCCCACTCTATGTCTATGTCCCTGTTGGAGAGATTTCTTGGTAAACTTTAAGGCCCGTACACACGATCGGACTTTTTGACAACAAACATGCAAATTAGCTGTGTGTATGAGGCTTTATAGTGACAAAAAATGAGGAGAGCTCTCTTAAACAATGACACAAAAACCTGACAAAGGCTTTTTTTGACAACAAACATGCAAATTAGCTGTTTGGGACCAACATCCTACCGTGTGTAGGCTCCATCCGACCAACTTTTTCAGTTTTCATCTGACTTTTGTTGGTTGTGCGAACGGACCAACTTTCTGCCAACAAAAGTCCATGGAGCAAAGTCCGACCGTGTGTACACAAAACCATCGGACTTTTGTACAAAGTACAAACACGCATGCTCAGAAACAATGCAAAAGATCAGACAACAATACAGAAGTTGACCAAAGGTGGCGCTGGAGTATTTGAACGTCCTCTTTTGAAGTGTCGTCAGTACGTTGAAATGTCACTACGTTCATGTTTGTTGCCTAAAAAGTCAGATCGTGTGTATGCAATACAAACTTGGGGCCAACGCCCTTTGTACAAAAATCCACGGGAAAGTTTGTACAAAGTCCGATCGTGTGTATGGGGCTTTATAGTGACAAAAAATGAGGAGAGCTCTCTCAAACAATGACACCAAAACCTGACAAAGGCTCGAACCTTTCCTAGCACTATTCGATACAGAAAAGTATTGACTGTTCTGTGCTTTAAGATCAACTGTTTTAAAAATAAAAGATCAAAAATATTTAAATGTTCCCTTTAATTGAGCCTTTAGATAACTGTCTCTTTAAATTGAAT
Source organism: Lithobates sylvaticus (assembly GCA_028564925.1). Lineage (NCBI taxonomy): Eukaryota > Metazoa > Chordata > Amphibia > Anura > Ranidae > Lithobates > Lithobates sylvaticus. Next base: position 409,463,927 of record CM053030.1, read on the forward strand.
ACAGATTTGCCGGTGTGGCAGACCTTCAGTAAATTACCCACTTAGTAGCCCCAATCTAAAAATGTTGCTGAGCCAGTAAAGAAACGTGCAAATCTGCTAATAAGAAAATAAAATTCAAGACAAAGGCTGCGAGTGGGAGACAAAGTTACATTTAAATAAATCACAATAGACAGTGGCTGGTGACCAGATCCATAAAGTATCATCTTCAACTTCATTAACATTAATATCATCATAGTCAGCCTTCTGTTATTTATCATTTCAGTGGGAAATGTTGCCAACTGTTGGCAGTGATAGAGTTTATTTTGTTCAATTTCCCACATTTCGCGTGAGATATATCCCTCTATGACCTTTGTTCTTTTTTTTTCCTAAAGTCACCACAAAGAAATATAATGTAAGCAATTTTCTGATTCTCTCTGCTAATGTAACTCAACGAAGAACAAAGCCATACAAATATTGTTCAAAAGCAGGAACAGACTTCAGTAGCATATTAATTGCAAACACTGATTTGTATTAATTGATGTTGGTGATATGAGCAGCTGTCAGATAGAACAAAAAACACAAAATGTGTGATTTATTATAAGTTGTCCTGATGGTGTCAGTAGCATCTTGTCTGAGTTATGTGTGGATTATTTTAATGGAGTTAAGCCTGATGGTGCATGCCTAGTCAGTTGTGCTTTGAATACTCTGGTGGTCTATGCAGAGTTGGCAAAACTGGGCAGTCTCAATAAAGTGTATTTAAACCCAAAAACAAAAATGTAATATATTGTAGCTTACAAGTCCTTATGACAGTGTAGACACGATCGGAAATGCCAGCAAAAGACAGTTGAGAGCTTTTGGTCGGAAAATGCGACCGTGTGTATGCTCCATCTGACTTTTGCTGGCCAAATTCCAGCCAGCAAAAGATTGAGCGCAGGTTCTCAATGTTTCGCTTGGAAAAAGTTCCGATTGGAAATTTCCGATCGTCTGTAGCAATTTGGACACGCAAAATTCCTACGCATGCTCGGAAACAATTCAACGCATGCTCGGAAGCATTGAACTTCATTTTCTTGGCTCGTCGTAGTGTTGTACGTCACAGCGTTCTTGACAGTCGGAAGTTCAGCAAACTTTTGTGTGGACGTGTGTATGCAAGCCAAGCTTGAGCGGAATTCCGTCGGAAAAAACACCCAATTTTTTTTTTTGATGGAAAATCTGCTCGTGTGTACGCGGCATTAGATGTTGTGGCTGCATTTGTTTTCTTTTTTTTTTAGGATTGTTTCCCTTTATTTTCACCTGGTAATCCTGTAAATAACACACTTCCTCTCCCTGGGTGGCTATGCTCTCCCACTCCATTATACCTATAGTGGGATCTATGGTTGGCACCCAAACTGAATTTTAGACATGTCTTCCTCTCTTAATCTTATTTATATGGGGGTTGGGAGATTATCAGTTTACAGTAGGAAAGTAAGGCTGTTTGTGCTTTCAGTTCAGCTCACATGACACAGCATTTATGGTAGGATCAACCAATATATTCTGTTCTTGCTAAAAAAAATCCTTTCCTGAAAAACAAAAAATAGCACAAGCACTAAATCTAAGAAATTGTAGGACTGCAATATAATAAACATTTGTTCTTGGGTTTAGATATCTTTTAAACAGTCCCACAAACAGCCACACCTCCTCTTCAAACAACATTTTTTACTTTCTGCTATAAAACATATCCAATAAAATAAAATAAAAAAAAATAATTTCTTCATACATTTTTACAAAATGTATTCTGCTACATGTCTTTGGTAAAAAAAAAAATCCCAATAAGTGTATATTGATTGGTCATACTATATATACTGGAATTTGGATTAATAAAAAAAAAAAATACTACTAATGGCAGTGATCAGTGTAACTACGATAATGCGGTGGGAAATCTGACACTAACTGATGCTGAGGTGAACTGACTAACTGCCATTGACATCACCAGTGACATTACTACAGTGATCAGTGATAATACTATACACTGTCACTGTACTAATGACACTGGCTGGGAAGGAGTTAACATCTAGGGCGATCAAGGGGGTAAATGTGTGCCTATCTATGAGTAATGTGTGTAGAGTGTGCTGATTTTACTAATAGATCTCTAAGTTTCTAAGAGATAGTTTCCTGTGTATAGAGCCCTGTGTCAAATGTCAACACAGAGCTCTGGGCTGTGATTATGCACAGCCGATCAGCACATCCCAGGCCTGAATCATTGGGCGGGACTTGCTGACAGGCTTCCACTGTGTACAATCATAGTGAGCGTCGGCCAAGGGGCGCACATGTGCATGCCAGATACCCAGAAGTTGGTAGCGACATACCGGTATGTGGCTTTGCCTACAACAGCCGCCTGTACACATTAAATTGCTCTGGGGGGATCGTTAGGTGGCTAAAAAAATGACAGGTAAAATTACATTTATTTTACTTCTATATTTTGCATATAAATGCAATGGGTTTAGCTATGTGTTATAGGCTTCTGTAGCAGAAATTTTAGGGAATCTGTTACCTTTCTAATATCCTTCTTAAAGGAAATCCTTCTAATGGTATATTATATTGTTAGCATTTTAATAGCACTCATATGGAGCTTAAAAAACTACATATACTATAATTGTATTTAAAGTGGAACTTTAGTTTGAAAATTAAGTCCTGCTAGATCACTTTGTGTACAAAAGAGAACAGGGAGGCGGGACTTTAAATGACGTACGTGGAGGGTCAAGTGTTGTGTGGCATTATAATTAACATATCTATAATATATGTAAAGGAGTAGGACATTTATCTCATAATTCATATTCAATAGAAAATTGATATACTACACATATATTTAAATACCTGCATGGAGTAAGATAATAAAAAACTTTATTTCATACAGCAATATATAATACATAAATAATCCAAAAAATGAATGGCACATGATACATATGGAAAAGCCCAAAATTGGATATTAGCACATGATTGGAATATAGTCAGATACATAATGCATTAACAGAATCCACAATGATGTGGTAGAATGAAGTATGCAATTTGAACACGACATCTGTTAGCTCAACGCGTTTCGTGACTTGATGTCACTCACCAGGAGAAAGCGTGTACACGTGCAAGGTATCTCTGTAATGATATAGTGTGCAGTTGGTCTTTTACAGTCACAGGTGTGAAAAATATAAAAAGAGATGGGGGGTAAAACACCCTATAGGATACTTACAGGGCGTCCATGTGCAATTGGTACGGCATTGAGGGTCATGAATATCCCCACATGGGGAACATATTTTTCCCCTTTTTTTCCCCCCTTTGTGGTGTGTTCCCTTCTCTTTGTACTCACCACACCCTTTACTTTTCCAGGCAACAATTGGTGCTGGTTTCCTCTCCATGGTTATATATGGGAGGAACCCAGGAACTGTTGGGTGTTACTTATACCCCCACTGGGGAACATATTTTTCCCCTTTTTTTCCCCCCTTTGTGGTGTGTTCCCTTCTCTTTGTACTCACCACACCCTTTACTTTTCCAGGCAACAATTGGTGCTGGTTTCCTCTCCATGGTTATATATGGGAGGAACCCAGGAACTGTTGGGTGTTACTTATACCCCCACTGGGAGTCTTGTTCACATTCTGGCTTTTCTCTTCACACATGCACTTTCCTTTTTTTTTTGATTTGGTTAATTTTCACACACTTTCTTGCACTTACTGTAATATTCCTATTCAGTTTATTCAATACTCATCACTCACTTTCATAATTCTATTTACCCTCTACAGCCCCAAATAGTTTTTTGTGATCACACATGCTTACTCTAACATCACAGCCTGATGCATGACCGTCCCTTGGAGGGTTGCCTGTTGAGCAGGCTGTTGCTTAACATATTCCCCATGTTGGGATATTCATGACCCTCAATGCCGTACCAATTGCACATGGATGTCCTGTAAGTATCTGGACAGATCGGACACTTTTGGCACTTTCTTGAGACCATTGACATTTATACAGCGATCAGAGCTAAAAATAGCCACTGATTACTGTATAAATGTCACTGGCAGGGAAAGGGTTAACACTAGGGGGCAATCAAGGGGTTAAATGTGTTCCCGCACTGTGTGTTCTAACTGTGGGGGGGGTGGGACTGACTGGGGGAGGAGACCTATCACTGTTCCTATATACTAGGAATACACAATTTGTCTCCTCTCTCCTGACTGAACGTGGATTTGTGTGTTTACACACACAGATCCCAGTTCTGGCTCTGTCAGGAGCGTTTGCGGGTGCCCGACGGACGTCACAGCTGCCTGGCATGCACATTGGCTTGTCAGTGACGCAGCGCACCCCCCCAATACCCCTTAAAGCACCCGCCGTACAGCTACGGCGATTCACGCAGGGGAGCCATATTGCTGCCGCCAAATGGCCGCGGGGCGGTCGGCAAGTGGTTAAAATCCAAAAACAACTGTCTCACCCTGCTCTGCACATGCTCAGTTGCTCACAATTTTTAGGCACTGTGCCGAATTTGTAGAGGCCGATCTGATTACAGCCCTAAAGCAGAATTAAACTCTCCTATCCTTTACAGCCTAGGAAGCTGTTTAATTGATCTGCAACTGCCATGGTGCTGCACATGTGATCAGTTATGACACCAGCCATTTGTTTGGTTGAGGACACAATCCTGACATTCCAGGAATGTAACTGTTTTTTTAAACCGTTAAATCGATGGGTTTAGTTCTGCTTTATAATTTACTGCTGTTCAGGGGCTCTGAGCTTATGCAATTTAGCAGCCTGCAGCCAGAAGAAACAGGAGCCATGCTGTAGGCAATTTACAGCACACATTACTTTTGGTAGTGGGTGCTGACAGCTGAATGTAAATAAAAGAATTGCCGGCATTTAAAAGTTGCTGAAAAAATGGCAAAAACAAAACGGCGTGGAGTCACTCCCAAAATTCAAGCCAGACCTTTTTCCGCAACATTCAGCCCGACAGGTCAGGAAAGGGAGGGGATGAGCGAGTGCCCTCTCCTTAACAATACCAGGCAACATGCCCTCAACATGGGTGGGGTGCTTTGGGGTAGGGGGCTCCCCCCAAAGCACCTTGTTCTCATGATGATGAGGACAAGGGCCTCTTCCCCACAACACTGGCTGATGGTTGTGGGGGTCTGCGGTCAGGGGGCTTATCAGAATCTGGAAGCCGGTTGAACAAGGGGGTCCCTAGATCCTGTACACCTAGTACATAGTACCCCTACTCATTTAAAAAAAGTGGTAAAAAGTGTAGAAACATAACACCGGTTTTTGACAAGTCCTTTAACCACCTGATTACTGTGCACTTAAACCCCCCTCGTGACCAGACCAATTTTCAGCTTTTGGCGCTGACGCACTTGGAATGACAATTGCGCGGTCATACAACACTGTACCCAAATGAAATTTTTACCATTTTTTTCCCCACAAATAGAGCTTTCTTTTGGTGGTATTTAATCACAGCTGGGGTTTTTATTTTTTGCTAAACAAATAAAAAAAGATGGAAAATTAAAAAATAAAATAAAATCATGTTTAATAGTTTGTTATAAAATTTTGCAAACAGGTAATTTTTCTGCTTCATTTATATGCGCTGATGAGGTGGCACTGGTGGGCACTGATGGGCTGCACTGGTGGGCACTGATAGGCTGCACTGGTGGGGACAGATAAGTCGGTACTGATGGGCACAGCAAAGATGGCACTGATGGGCACGGATGGGTGGCACGGATGGGTGGCACGGATGGGTGGCACCGATGGGCACTGATGGATGGCACTGATAGATGGCACTGATAGGTGGCACTGATAGGTGGCACTGATGGGCACTGATAGGTGGCACTGATGGGCACACTGATGAGCACTGGTAGGGGACACTGATGAGCACTGGTAGGTGACACTGATGTGCAGCACTGGCACTGTGGGCACTGACAGATGGCACTGTGGGCACTGACATATGGCACTGTGGGCACTGACAGATGGCACTGTGGGCACTGACAGGTGGAGCTAGTGGGCACTTTTATTAGAAAAGGTGGGCACCATCGACCCTGGGCATATTGCAGTGAGAGGGACTGATGTCCCTCTCACTGCCGCCGGTGATCGGCTTTTTTTTTTTTTTTTTTTTCCTCGCGCTGTCAGCGCGAGCAGGAAAAAAGCTGATTACCGGCTCGGTTATTATCACATGATCAGCTGTCATTGGCTGACAGCTGATCACGTGGTAAGGGGTCGGGATCGACCCCTTACTCGGATCTGTGATCCAGCGAGTCTCACAGACTCGCGGATCACAGAGCGCGCCGCGCGCGCCCTTCAGGGGGTGCGCAGGCAGCTCATTGCCGGGACGACGTCAATAGATGTCGTCCCGGCATATCAGATACGCGATGTAGCCGTCATTCGGCTATAGCGCAGATCTCAGGTGGTTAAAACTAAAAGAAAAGGAATTATCCCCCGGTGTAGAGCCAACATCAATCGCTATGAATGGTCGCTGCCAACCCCAAAAAGGAGGGGAAAAAAGGGACGCTCCCTTCTGCTGCTAAATAAACAAGACAAGACCACCTGGTGACATCAAGTTCTTATGGATAAAGTTATGGCTTAAAGTGGTTGTTAACCCACTTCTAATAAATCCTCCCATCCTCTCTGTACCATAATAATAAGTGTCCCTGTGTTAGGTAAAAATTCTGCCCAATTGTATCTATATACGCGTGGCTCCTGGCGCTGAGCTGACTGTCAGCTCTCTTCTCTCTCCGGCTCACAGCTCTAGTGGGCAGGGCCAAGCACTCCTGCTTACATCATCAGGGGAGGAGGGGAAGAAAGGAGAGAGAGTTAGCCGACAGTTAGCTGAGCACTGGGAGCTCATATAGGTACAATCCGGCAGATTTTTTACATAACACAGGCACAGGGACACTTATTATTATGGTACAGAATGGATTACACGATTTAGTAGCAGATATGAGAGCAGCAGGAGTAGGAGGGGGGGCAGGCACTGGTATGAGCAGACAGGCATTGAGGGGAGGGGGGAGGAGGACATAGGAGACACAGCAACAGGAGAGCAGGACTGAAGATGACGGAGGCACATACTCTGACCACAGTGTCAGGGCTCAGCAGCCCTGATATATTGTGGTCAGTGTATAGAGGGGAGGGTAGAAATTGGCAGGATCAGCCAGGTTTTTTAAGTGTTACAGGGGGTCAAATGACACAGCACAAGAACTGGGCTGTACAACATGCTTTAAAGGAACAGGATCAGGTTTTTTTGGGGGTTAACAGACGCTTTAAATGTATTTGATAAATGCCATTTCTACCCATTTACCTTACTTTGTAGCCAGACAGTGCTGGCCCCCTTTAGCTGCCAAGCCCTATAGCAGCTGTATGTTCTGTTATGGTTTATGTTTCACCTTTGCATAAATATGAATCAGTAATAAAGTTGAAGGAGAAGGGCAAAAGTAGAAGTAGCAGCAAGTTCTTTTTAGAGATGACTGGGAAGAGGGCACACCATATCCTATTTTTTTATTTATTTTTATTATTTTACCTATATCCATCTGTGTAACAAGTAGTAAGGAGGGTTTTTACCTGCTGTATCTAAAGCTGGCCATACACTAGTAGATTTTTGAACAAACATTTGGAAATGCATTCAAATGAAAATTCCCAGCACATTTGATGACTTGATGAAGGTCATTGAAAAGTATTTAAAAATTTTGTTTTCTTTTAATATTCCATTTTGGAATGAATTGACTTTGGAACGAATAGACTATGAGGGTTATTTACAAAAACTGGAAAGTGCAAAATCTGCTACAATTTTGCATAGAAACAAATTGGCTTCCAGGTTCTATTGCCAAAGCTTAACTGAACAAGCTAAAGTTAGAAGCTGATCGTACCATCGATACCATGCACAACTGCACAAGATTCTGAGTGCTCCAGTTTTAGTAAATTTCCCCTTATGAAGGAAAATTATATTCACTTTTAGAAATTCAGTCATTCAAGAAAAAAATGTTCATCCTGTTCCTTCAAATATTCACATAACTGCTGTCAAATACAAATGTTGATTTGACCCAACTAATAATTAGCAAATATAGTTAAAACATTTTCAAACAAAATTCTACCAGGCCAGCTTAAAGCAAGAAAGTCACTATTAGACCCAGCACACATTGTAGGATTTTTTCATTAAACCCAACGCGTTGAACGAAAAAAAAATGACAGCCATAGCCATGGTAGCCATAGCAACACAAGTGATGTTCCCCGCTGTGGTATTGTATTCTGACAGCCCCCCAAGAATACTCTGATCAGCACTTACAGCCATTGAGATTGAGGAATGTGCCTATGCACTCCAGAAAAGCACTGTGTAACATGTTGACATCATGTTAAAGCAAAGAATTAAAATTCACTTCTTTCAAATGTTAAGCAGGAAACAATTTTTGAGCACAATTTATTCCATTTGAAATATTATTTTTTTTGTATTGTAACTCTATTGGAAAGTTTTTCTGAGTTTTTCAGAGTTCTTCAAATCACCAGTTTTTCTGAAAGCTGATTGTGTCAGCGCATAAACAGTCAACAAACAAAACACTTCAGAAGTATGGCACGAAGCCCAAAAGTTGCAGCGATCTATAACGGAGGGAACCAAATAAATTTACTTTCGTGCACACCAGTTTTTGGTTGAATGGTTTCTTATACCTGTCACCCTGTGAGATCTGCTTTATTGAATTAGTGAGAGCTGCTGGTTTAATGAATTGGACTGATTTTTACCCTTCAGTATGACAATACAACCTCCTTTATCAAGGTTAGGTTTGGCCAATGTACATTAGGTACATAAGGTACCCATCTAATGTGCTTATTTTAAATCATTTACTGTGCACTGCAGTACTTATTGAATTTGTTTTCCTTGTCCAGTGGCTGTTTTAATGCTATTTTCTTTTCTTTTATGGTACAGAATAAATTTACTCTTTATTTTAGCTAAATTGTAAGTTTTTCATAAATGTTTTCCATAGTCTATGCTTATCTTGAGCTGCATTAATATTTTCAAATCTTAAAAATATTTAAAAGATCTATTTTTTTATGATGTACTACAAGGGCTATTTATGCTACTTTATTTCTCTTTCAGCTAGGCGATTCCAAAGTGCGTCTAAGTGACACTGCAACCCTTCATCCACAATAAGAGCTAACACTGTTGCTGCTCATTGTCAGATCCTATTATGACTTCCTACAGTAAAGCAACTAAGAATTTGCATTGTAACAGTGTATTAATAGAAAAAGCCTACAGTACTAAGTAAGATGTCCTTAGGGACTGTCTAGTTGGATTACTGTAAAATATAAAGTAACGCAGTTTGTGATGTTATGTTTGCACGATGACTTCTATAAGTGTTTGCAGTCGGCTTGTGTTGAATTTGAAATCACATGTGCTTAGTTTGTTTCTGTGTCTTTGGTTATGATTAAAGTCAGCCTAAGGAATGTCATACAGTGCTCTCTAACTATAAGTAAAACAACAGACTTGAATATTTCATATGACCTTTGGGCAGTGTAGAGGTTAAAGACAGAATAATGAAAAGTGATTTGAAGCATTGATCACCATTAAAAAAAAAAATAAAGCTTAAACTGCATCTGTGCCGAATTCAGCCTGTGCTTTGTTTGTTGCATAATATAGGACAGGAGCCACCAGCTCTGCCAGGGGAGTAGAACTAATACAATAAAATACCATACACATTTGTAATTTAGCATAGCCAGTTGTTTATTAGTGCCATTTATAAATGACAGCGGGTAGACAGGGGTTTTAAACACACTTTCAGTCGCTATAGCATTTTATTGAAATATATTAAGCCATCGCCTTGTTGAATATGCAAAGAGAAACCCTTATGAACCAACTGCCTACTAGGCTTTTTCAGACAATTTGTTGGCCTTGTTAGGTTTATTCAGTACAATAGCAATTTAAATGGCTTACTTACACTTGGCAACTGATCAGATTTGAAAAATAATATGGTTGGTTGTTATGCCCTGTACACACGAGCGGAATTTCCGTCCGAAATATCTTGGATGGTTTTTCCAACGGAATTCCGCTCAAGCTTGTCTTGCCTACACACGGTCACACAAAAGTTCTCTGACCTTTCGACCATCAAGAACACAGTGACATACAACACTACAACGAGCCGAGAAAATTAAGTTTGATGCTTCCGAGCATGCGTCGAATTGAATTGTTTCCGAGCATGCCTGATTTTTTGCGTGTCCGAATTGCATACAGACGATCGCATTTTCGTATAGGAACTTTTCCCGACCGAAAAATAGAGAACATGCTCTCAATCTTTTGCTGGCTGGAATTCCGCCAGCAAAAGACCAATGGAGCATGTACACGGTCACATTTTCTGGCAAAAAGCTCTCATCAGAGTTTTGCTGGCAGCAGTTCCGATCGTGTGTACGTGGCATTACGGTTAAGCAGGTCTATAATAGCAAGTTATTGCCGTTTACAGTCCCAGTTAAATATACACTATATTGTCTATGTCCTTCGTCCATCTTTCCTATATAGCCAACATTCTTTTAAATCTAATATATAGATTTAAATGTATACATCTACTATTTAACAACAAAAAGTATCCCTTGTTCCATGTTAGTACATTGAAACATATGCACTGTAACCAAGTGAGAGCATCCCAGCATTAGTATATATTATAGTGCACAAATCAGAAAGTCTTCAGCCTGAAAGCAAACCTGTGCTGAGAGAAATACTGAGGCTGCAAGTGTTGCTGTCATGTACCTGGTTAGTGAGCCATGAAGATGAAGACCTCTCATACAGCTCAGGGGCCACTGGAAGTGAGACAGCAGCTGCGAGAGCAGGGTGGGGTATGGGTGACTATGATCAATCCAGTAGTCTGCTTGGCAGCAGTTGACAGCAGGCAGATATGGCAGCAGGACAAGCTAGTGACCGATGAGCTGGCACAGAGGCTTGGTTGTTGGTGGACTGTGGAAATGCAGAAGGAAGCAGGAACCAGATGTGAGCTCGCTGGACTGAAGAAGCTGAAGCAGGCTGGATGAGATGGGTAAAATAATATAGAAAAAAGAGGCTTGTATATAGATCTGTGTGGGTATCGTCCTATTCAAATGCTACACTGTTCAACCCCTAAAACCATATATATAAACAAACCGTCTCACAAGAGAGGAGACAAAAAATAGTGGGGCTCATTGAACGGTAGCAAATATCATTAGTCAGAATCAAGAAACCGTGTATGAAAAAAAGTCATATATACGTTTATTTCTAGGACTTAGTCTATTACAGATACAGGTGAAGTTTAGTCGGCTGAATATCAAAAATGTAACTAATTTACAATTATATACCTCGTCGGTTCAAGTTGAACCCAAACGAGTATACACAGAACATGGGGGGACATAACAACATAGAACATAAAATAACAAAAATACGTCCGGACGCCAGAGGAAGCTCATGGTATGTTGCCTAGTGCTGAATACCGCAGCTTGACATTCACAATTTTTAGAGGTAAAGAAATCCTTTACAATATATCTAGGTCTACATACCAGGAGTCCCCTTAGGTGGCTCGAGCCAGTGGGGAGTTATATTGCGGGGAAGAGGGGGAGGGGAAAACGGAAAAGATTATTTCCTGTATACGGCCATATCAGTTGCAGGGATAAAGAGAGAGAGCAACATTGATGATAACATGTTAATCATGAATGGAAAAAATTGAAGCATTAGTTGAGTATGAAGGGATTGATATTTAGATCCTATGGGGGCTGACTGTAGTCCCAAAGTACATAGTGGATCGTTGCCTTTGTACCAAGGGTTGTTGAGTATTGCCAAATGCCTTTATCTCATTGATGGGGTCATCTCACTTTGTATCTAAGGGCTCTCTGACCAGAGAATGTCTGTTGGTTATCGTATCAGATTAAATCCCATTTAACTTTTAACCAAATGCCCTCTATTGTTCGCATTTTAAATGCCTTACATAGCTTTAACCAGTGTTATACGTTACCACTCCTGTGCGTGCCAGTGGCAGTCTATTCAGGGGCTATAAGGAGCCTGTGGAGCTTCTCCGGCGTTCCGTAGTGGCGGGATACTCAAAGGATGAAGCAGTCAAATAGTATGTCATTCCTATTTGGTCGTACTGGTTGAAGCCGCTGATCTTAGCCGTTCCGTTAGAGGGCATTAAGGTATATGTCTCTCTGTTGTCCGCTATTGCTGGTATGTAAATACTGTTGTTTGTTTAGTGCGTGGCCGAAGGGTTCCCCGGCGTTTCCCCGCTACTCCATCGTGTCATCTGGCTGGTGCGCACCTATAGGGGATTGCGTCATGGCGTCCGTTCGATGGTGACGTCAACGCGTTTCACAAAGGGGGTGTGTGTTTTGTTATTTTATGTTCTATGTTGTTATGTCCCCCCATGTTCTGTGTATACTCGTTTGGGTTCAACTTGAACCGACGAGGTATATAATTGTAAATTAGTTACATTTTTGATATTCAGCCGACTAAACTTCACCTGTATCTGTAATAGACTAAGTCCTAGAAATAAACGTATATATGACTTTTTTTCATACACGGTTTCTTGATTCTGACTAATGATATTTGCTACCGTTCAATGAGCCCCACTATTTTTTGGATGAGATGGGTGCAGGGTCAGACAAGCTGGGTCGGTAACAGACAGGCAGAACATGCATACATGGCAGGTCACAGGCCAATGTCAGCAACCGTGAGGCAGATCAGGCAGGAACAGGAGGGAGAAGCAGAATCCAGGAACAAAGTCAAGGTCAGGGGAGGCAAACTTAGTCAATAGCAAGCCAGGTTAAGATCAGAGGTCAGACACAGGAATCATGGATAAACACACGCACACGCCTATGCCCACGTCCATGCACATCTGCTCGGCCAGTTGCTGGCCTGTGCATGTGCATACATATGCCCCTGGAAACTTCACCTGTGCTATTGGCAAGCCTTCCCTGACAGTTGCCCTTCTACTGGATATGCTAGACACAGGCTTATATGCTGATCCAATATCTTTAAGACTTTCTGATTCAATGACCTAAAAAATTATGTAGCCAGTGAATTTAGCACTCATGATTGTTCCAGGTCACTGGCTGAGAAAGTATTGAATCTTTTGGATAAGCATGACAGCCAGGCAAATAATATTTTTAAAGAAAAGGTCAGCAGCTGCCGTCTAATTATTTCTCTAAGTTCAGATTTCCTTCAAGAGGAAAAACTCCATAGAGCCCCACCAAATCCAAAACGTTATATGGGTGGTGAACATACATTAGTGATCTTTGGATCTTTGCACTGTACTGAATACATTTAACCTGTATTATACTTTGACTTGGTATCCATATGCAAAATAAATATTTTTGAAAGGATGGCTGCACTATATCAATCAATAAAGGCTAAGTTCATTGTGACAGACCTGGCCGGGACAGAGGCTTTTGGAGGGGACTGAATGCTAGCCTCTTGCCGACTGGTCGTGGGCCCTGGCATTTGGGGGAATGGTGTTCTTTGTGAGCTGTATGCCTGGGGACCCTTGAGGTGGTGTTGCTTTGGATTCGGGTCCATGTCCCCCCAAGAGACACAGACTCTGGGAACCCTATATTTGCCATATTACAAATAGTGACTGATTCACACTGTTGGGACACATACTGTTAGATGCTAATGTCATCAATTCCAGCCACCTGTCTGTCTGTGTCTGCTATAATGTAAATTAGTCTAGTATGACTTGTCATAGCTTCTAAAGAGTCTTTTCATCCAGTGTGCTAATTAACCCTGCAATTGTATGAATGAGATGTATGATAATGTGTATTGTATAGTCGGTGAGCTAGGAGACGTGGAGTCTGTCCTAAAGGACATGTCTCTGAGTCACCTAGGCTGTCTAAAGTATTAGATAATTAGCTCATGTTAATTAGGTTCTGGTGCGAGGTTGTATGTTCATTCTCCTGTATATATTTGTGTGAGAGCTCAAAATAAAGATTCATTCCTGTTTGACCTTCAAGAGAGAGCCTTGTCTCGTACTTGGGGGAGAGTTATTCTTATGGGTTTCTTGTTCAGAGTGTTCGGTAGCTGCCTTGGTGTTCGGGAAGGGAATGTCCGAAACTACTTAACCCCTTTCATACTTGGGGTGTCGTTACATTCATCTTTTGATAAAAAAAAATAATACATGCAAAAAAGATTTGTCAGGTTAAAAATATGCATTTTACATTTTTTTACCATGAAGCCTTCAAATCAGTAGATCGCTGTTGCAATGTCAGACTCCTGCAGACACTCCTGACAGCTGTCTGTCCATACCACCGTATGGACAGGCAGTTACTCAGCTGCAGGAAGAGTCAATGAACTTCGAAGGGCGCTGATGAGTGCAATGGTAGTTCATTGAGAACTACAATCTGTCTGTGTAGAGGCAGATGGGACATGTAGTTCATTGATTCACAGATCACTGTAAATATAGGACGTGACTGTGTGGGCAGAGCCCTGCACAGCAGCACTGTGTTTAAAATGTGACATCAGGTGCATGAAGAGGATCTCCCATCTGCATTCACAGTGGGGGATTTTAGGGGTGAGTGGGGCTGCTGCATTAGTAAACTGTTACATGGTATACCCTAAATAGAGGTTTAGCATGTAACATGTTACTAAAAATTAAGTTATACTTTAATAAGAGACCAAAAAAATCACAAACATTTAAAACTGAATATTGCTATCTTAGCAGTAAGAATAATGCCGTGTGCCAAATAATAACCTCAGTGATTCTCATGTTAGTTGTGGGAGCCCCAAACATGTAGGTAGCCATTATAACAAATTCACTGATGTCTATAAATCCCTTAGGTATTATTAGGAATCCAGAGGAAAACAAAGCAACACACTGGAGACAATATGGTCAATTATATTTCAAAAATGGGAAACAAAATCCCCTCCTGACTTTAAATGCGGTGAACAGATTTCTTTTTGAATGTCATATTTCAGCTGTATATTACAGTTTTCTTTTATTCTACCTTTAATCGTTCTCTGCCATTTCATTTCTGTCTTCATAATGCTTCCTTCATTTCTTTCTCTTCCTTTTAATTTAATTTGTTCTCTCTTTTGCACATACCTATTTCCAATAATGTGCAGTATATTTTACCTTTTAAGAGAAATCCTACTTATTTTGTCTTTCAATATAACAGATCAAATAAGTCACTGCTTATTTAAGCTACTCCTATCTTTAGATTCTAGTCTATTTTATATTATATATTATATATGATTGGCTTAAAGAGGAAGTAAACCCTCTCTAAAAAAACAAAAAAACACCCCGCAGGACAAAGGCATAATGAGCTAGTATGCAATTACTAACCTGAGATCGAAGTACCTGGAGTGACCCTGGTTCACCTTCTCCGTCGCCGGCATATCTCCTGGAGTGACTTCCGGGTATCGCTGCTCTGGCACTGTGACTGGATGGAGCAGCGATGACGTCACTCCGCCGCTATCTACGTCGCGCATGCGCCATGAACATCGTGCCCGTTTTTGGAAAATATCTCCTTAACCGTGTAGGAGATATTTCTTGCACCTACAGGTAAGCCTTAATCTAGGCTTAACTGTAGGTTAAAGTGGTATGAAAGGGTTTACAACCACTTTAAGTGAAGCAGACTTGACTCATAACATATGGAGAGATGTTAAATGTAGACTGAGTACCAGTGCAATGTCTTGCTGTCTGTGACAAAGATTTTGTCCACTCAACACAGACTAATTCAATTTTTTGAGACTAGGAAAGATTTATAAAGCAGTTCATTTAGAGGCATTGCTAGGATGGTGAAAAACCTGGGGCCCCCGTGGGCACCCAGAGAAGAAAAATGGTGGTGCTCTGAGCCAAATTGTGGGAGTGGCCAAATTGTGCCAACAGATGGAGGAGCCTAAACGGGCATAGGAAAAAAAAAACTGAGCCTACTTGCTGTATACACAGTACACATGTGTCACAGTCCTTCTATCATACAATATGTTTTAATTACTGTTTCATAAACTAGAGTTTAACAGACACGTACAAACCTCAGCACTGAAAATGACCACTGCCAGTACAAATGCTTTTCTGCACACACCCTATCCTAATGAAGAACTTCAGTAGTGTATAATGCACTTAGAGTGCAGTGGTTGGGAGTATGTCATATAAAGCCCAGTGTTCAGAGTGCAGTGGTCAGCAGTATACAATGTACAGCATAGTGTCTATAATGCAAGGATAAGGAGTACATTACACACAGGGGCAGGGGGCAGGAGTGTGTAACCCACAGAGTGCAATGCAGAGGTCAAAAGTGCATAACACACATAGTTCAGGATTCAGGAGTGAATAATGCACAGAGCTCAGGGGTCAGGACTGGTTATTGCACAGAATGCAAAAGTCAGGCATGGCTATCACCTGAGGGGTCAGTGAGGGGTCGGTAATGCACAGACTAGTGTACAAAGTACAATAAATAAAATGACCTATTCCTCCCAGTACAAAGCTTCCTGGATCCAAAATGTCCCACAGTACAGATCTCCCCCATCAGTCCTAATTCCCCCAGTATTGATTTCCTCCCACAGTCCTTAACCCGTGTAGCACAGATCACCCTCCCAGCCCAACCTCCTGTACATGTCCCCCCTCATCCAGCTCCTTCTTTGTACAGAGCACCCTCTCAGTACAGACTACCCCTTCAATAGTGACCCCATCATTCAGTGTGCATGAAAATAAAAAGTGATTCAAGTTTTACAAATTGATTTGGCCAGAAAGCAGCTGCAGTAGAAAACCCTGTCCCTTTCAGCTTGCTGCAGAGCATGTCAGTTGCTGTTTGTGTGGAAACTGCAGTCTCTCTACAGCACACCAACATGCCCCTGCTGTTAGAGTTAGATCTCACCAATCAGAAGGAAACATGATCTTTGCTGATTATAGAGCTCTATATCTGTCTCAGTAGGGGAGTCGTGGACCACTGCAGAGAGACCATTGCTTACACCCAGATAGAGATGGTCTGATTTTGGAAAGTACATTTGGGCTTTAATTTTATTTAATATATTACAGTTTACTTGAATCAGCTTTAAACTCTGTGATTAGAAATTTGTATCTCCACAGAGTGGTACTATAGATACGACACTTAGATATAATAGTGCTGTCGAACGTGTTTTACGACACTTAGATATAATTTGCCACGTCCCGATAGTTGGATTATTAAGAAAATTATAATTTTTGGATGATGGACTTTTTAGGCATAACATAATCGTTCATTCACAAAAGCAGCATGAGCATGAGCATGAATAACGCACCACCTGTATACACAATATAATCAAAAAATTTGAAAGACCAAACTGATCACTCTGGAGAATTATAGAATTTGACGAGGTAGTGTGTTATAAAAAACTCAGCTCTGCGTAAAACGAACACTTCTTCAGGAGAATGGTGAATTCTATGATATCTCCTGAAGAAGCTTTCCTTGCTCGCTCCTAGCATTCCTAATTCTCAGGTGTGTGATAAGTTTGGTCCTCCAATTTTTTTGATTATATTGTGTATAAAGGTGGTGCGTTATTCATGCTCATAGGCGTTTTTTGTGAATGATTTATATGAGAATTTTATGTAATTGTCTTGATTTTAATTTTGTAATAAATATTATTTTTTTATACGATTGTGTTATGCCTAAAAAGTCCATCATCCAAAAATTATAATTTTCTTAATAATCCAGCTTTAAATTCTCCTTTTCAAGATTCTTAACTTATTTGATGTAAATCATGTTTACATAGCTCTAGCTAAAGCTGCCAATACATGAATCAAGTCTTTTGTCATGTGTTAAACCTTTATCTGTAAAACAAAAACTGTATATCATTCCAACGAAGTTACATAGTTACATACTTAGTCTGTATGTATATATATCATACAATCCCATATACACAATCCTACACCCACAGTTGATCCAGAGGAAGCGAAAAACCCCGGCAAAGGATGATCCAATTTGCTACAGCAGGGGAAAAATGTCCTTCCTGATCCCCCGAGAGGCAATCGGATATTCCCTGGATCAAATTTATGTATAAATGTTAGTACCCAGTTATATTATGTACATTTAGGAAAGAATCCAGGCCTTTCTCCAGTGTCCAGACAAGGGCATTCAGTGCGCTACCAGTGATGTTTTAAGCCTTAATTTGTTTGGTGACACCACAGAAAAAGGAAGCTGCAGAGGTGATCAAATACCACCAAAAGAAAGCTCTCTTTCACCTTGTGGGAAAAAAGGACATCAATTTTTGCTTCTTCCTGGATTAATGGGGGAGGCCCCGCGCAATTGATGGGAGTGCTTTCCCCAAAGATCCCGCTACACCAGTCATGTTAAAGCTGGACGGCCCGCGGTTTGAGTGCCGAATTTGCATATATATATATATACATCTGTGGCCCCCAAAGCTTGAGCGTGTTATGTTTTTTTTATGCTGTTAATATATCTATCTTCTTTAGCTGAAAAATCCTGAGCACCGTCAGCCGGGGCGTGTGCCCGAAAGCTGGCCAATCACAGACATTGTGACTATTCCCGATCTCTGCCGGGATTGGGAAAATGTTACAGTGTCTGTGATTGGCGGTGGCGCTGCACACTGTCAGCTTTCTGCGGGCTCCGGCACATAGACTTGTGAACACGCTCAGCCACACGCCCCTGCTCATACTAAGAATGAGCGCTGTGCTCGGGATTTGTCAGGCTACAGAAGATAGATATATTAAGCTCAAGCTTTGGGGGCCACAGATGGATATACTTGGGGGGGGCACATCAAACCAGAATGTGGTTCCTTTCCTCTTTGAGAGATAGATAGAGAGATAGATAGATAGATAGATAGAGAGATAGGTAGATAGATAGGTAGATAGATAGATAGATAGATAGATAGATAGATAGATAGATAGATAGATAGATAGATAGATAGATAGATAGATAGATAGATAGAGAGAGAGAGAAATTTTATATATTTTTTTTTAAACATAACACGCCTGAGCTCATCGTTACCTGAGCGGAGAAGAGAAGATATATATATATATTATATATCATCATATATTGTCATCAATGTTATGAAATGAATAGGTTCAAAAGATGTCAGGTAAAATGGTCGGCCCTCACGCATGTTTACTTCATGAAATCTGTCCCTCTTTGAAAAAAGTTTGGACACCCCTGGTCTAGAGGCTGTGGCTTTAAGGTAGACCTTGACAGCCCTGACAACATCCAGGCAATGCAGGGCAAATTCCTTGTCATATTTTGGTGTAGAAATAAGAGGGCAATGCCATAATGGAGGTGGAAAGTGGAGACCACCTTAGGTAAAAAGGAAGATTGTGGTCTAAAATCCCCTTGTCCTTGTGCAAAGCAACAAAAGGCTCTTTACAAGAGACAGAGCTGCTAACTTAGAAACATGCCTATAAAATGTGATGGTAATCAAGACAGCAAACTTAAAGGTGAAGTCTTCTAAAGGAATATCTATAACCAGTTCAAAGGGGCATCTCTGAACAGCATTAGAGCCAGGTTGAAACCCCAATATGACACAAGGAAATTATATGAGTAACTCCCTGTAGAAAAATCCTGATAAGGGATTATTTATGATGGAAGAGGATAGATACTGTATATCAGAATACTGTGCCTTTAGGATACTTAAGGCCAAACAGTGGCAGACCATACTGAAGAAATACCAAAGGACCAAAATGCAATTGATACAGTATTACCAAGGGTTAAACCCTCTATTACCCATGCACAGGGAAAAGATTTTCTACCTCTTTTTAAATGTTTGCCAAACTACTTCAGTACCACCACAAAGAGGGGTGCGGACTTTATAGGGCAGTGATGGCAAACCTTGGCACCCCAGATGTTTTGGAACTACATTTCCCATGATGCTCAACTACACTGCAGAGTGCATGAGCATTATGGGAATGTAGTTCCAAAACATCTGGGGTGCCAAGCTTCGCCATCACTGATATAGGGTATAATGTGCAAAAGTTGGGTCCATTCTTTCTTTGGCTTGAACACCGGCAAGTCTCCAAAGCTCTCTTGTCCCATTAGCAAAGTGCCTTACCGTTAATGCAAATAAACAGTATTACTTTTTTTTACAAGTACACTAGCACATCTACAGTCACCTTATTCTGTTCCCCAATTCAGAAGCAGAACCTACGACATAAGTCAGTACATCCAGATTGGCTAGCTTACTGTATTTATGAACTTTATCAATTGAAAGGATGTAAAAAAAAAAAAAAAAATGACCATAGCCATAGCCAATACTATGGCAAAATATTAAATCATATTATCATCATTTTATTTTGGCGCAGCCAGTATTTCAAAGTCACTTTTTATATTACTATCTATTATGACAATTTTATCTAAGCTTTTGTTGTAACCACCTTCCAAAACATGTCATCTTATAGCATATAGAAATACCAAATATTCATTAAACACTTTTATATTCCATGACAGAGGCTATGATTGTACTGAAAATTCAATCAGGCTCCCTGTCAGTTTAATAACAAGAATTTTAACATGCCCATGACAAAAGTCACCCAAGCATAATATTGCTTTTGCCAGAC
Source organism: Lithobates sylvaticus (assembly GCA_028564925.1). Lineage (NCBI taxonomy): Eukaryota > Metazoa > Chordata > Amphibia > Anura > Ranidae > Lithobates > Lithobates sylvaticus. The sequence goes on from CM053030.1 coordinate 409,484,356, forward strand.
TAAAGCTTGTTTCTAATTCTAAAATTCTCGGTCCCATGAAAAACATTACAGACGTTACATTATTTGGAGTGGGGGAAAAGTACAGTGAGTTACGTAGTAAACTTAGCAAATGCTGTGCATTTAAATTAAACAAAACATTATTGCAGTACATCTGGCGTTTGGTGCCTGTATTATTTATTCTAATAGTGAGATACAGCACTGAATTCACTTCTAGTAGAAGGAGAGCAGGCAATACAAATCCTTGCATGCCTCCAGTGGCAAAAAACGATTACAGAGATGAATAGTAGATGGTCTCTAGAGGATTACTGCTTTATACTTGTTGTACAAAAGGTAGTTAGGATCATGCTGAGAGGTGTCAAAGATGAACAAAACACTGGCAGTTGGGTTTACACTTTGGACATTTTTCAACTATTGAAGATTTTTTTTTTTGTTGTTTTTTTACACTTGAGCAACATTTAAAGGCTAAGTTTACCTGAAACTAAAAAATAATAAATGCACATATTTTTTACACAAGAACCTGCAAAGTATTGTACCTGCAATCAATGGATCGTGGGTGCAACGATCAGGGTTATGTTACATGTTACACCATAAATAAGGATGTTCAAAATCTATCCTTTAATGCATAACACATTTTCATAGAAAATATTTTTTAACTGCTTATTTATTACCATGTGTATTTAGGGATGCATTATTCTTACTGTTGGCTCCAGTACCCAATACCCATTCACATATGGAGTGGGCCGGGATCTGGGGTCCCCCTTGTTAAAGAGGGCTTCCAGATTCCGATAAGCCCCCCTCCAGCAGACCCCCACAACCACTGGCCAAGGGTTATGGGGATGAGGCCCTTGTCCCCATCAACATGGGGACAAGATGCTTTGGGGGGACCCCAAAGCACCCTCCCCATGTTGAGGGCATGTGGCCTGGTATGGTTCAGGAGGGGGGCCCTCGCTCTAAGGGTCTGTTATGGATTTTGGGGGGACCACACGCAAATTTTTTTTTTTTTAATTCTGGCGTGCAGTTCCCCTTAGAATCCACTCCATACCAGACCCTGGTATGGACTTGGGGGGGGGGGGCTACACTTTTTCTTCCTTGATTTTTATCTATATTACCGGGAGCCGACAATACATTACAGCCGCAAGCAAGTTTAAATAAAACATTTCCCTTTAGAAATTAAATTTTGCTGCGGGACTGTAAAACACACCAGACAGATAAGACACTTTACAGGCAGACTAAGAGGACCCCCAGGCATGATATTTAAAGGAATATTTCATTTTTATTTTTTTTACTTTAAGCATTCTTAAAATCACTGCTCCTGAAAAAAACGTTGTTTTAAAAACAGTTTTTGCATTGATACATGTCCCCTGGGGCAGCACCCCAGTCCGCATATACTTTTTATGGTAATATCTTGCATGTTCATGTTCGTGTCCCATAGACTTAAATAGAGTTTGGACGTTCGCACAAATTTTTCGTCTGTTCGCATGTTCTGGTGCGAACCGAACCGAACCGGGGGGTGTTCAGCCCATCCCTATACATGTCTCATCAATGCTCCATCCATGGCTCATACATGTCTCATCCATCCATCCATGGCTCATACATGTCTCATCCATCCATTCATGCTCCATCCATGGCTCATCCATCCATCCATGCTCCACGTGTTCTCCATCCATGCTCCAACCATGGCTCATCCATCCATCCATGCTCAATCCGGGCTCCATGCGTGCTCCATCTATGGCTCATCCATCCATCCATGCTCCATCCATGCTCCATGTGTGCCCCATCCATGGCTCATCCATCCGTGCTCCATCTGTGCTCTATCCATGCCTCATCCATGCTCTATGTGTGCTCCATCCATGGCTCATCCATACATCCATGCTCCATCCATGCTCCATCCATGCTCCATCCGTGCTCCATCCATGGCTCATCCATCCGCATTCATGGCTCATCCATTCCCATCCATGGCTCATTCATCCCCATTAATGGCTCATCCATACCCATCCATGGCTCACTCATGCTCACTCATCCCCATCCATGGCTCATTCATGCTCATCCGTGCCACATCAGTGATTATCTGTGCCACATCCATGCCACATCAGTGATCATCCATTCCACATCAGTGCTCATCCATGCCACATAAGTGATCATCCATGCCACATCCATGCCACATCAGTGATCATCTGTGCCACATCCATGCAACATCAGTGATCATCCGTGCCACATACATGCCCCATCAGTGCTCATCTGTGTTACATCCATGCCACACCAGTGCTCTTCCGTGCCATATCAGTGCTCATCCGTGCCACATCCATTCCACATCAGTGCTCATATGTGCCATATCCATACCACATCAGTTCTCATACATGTCACATCAGTGGTCATCCGTGCCACATCCATTCCACATCAGTGCTCATCTGTGCCATATCCATACCACATCAGTTCTCATACATGTCACATCAGTGGTCATCCGTGCCACATCCATGCCACATCAGTGCTCATCCGTGCCACATCCATGCCACATCGGTGCTCATCCGTGCCACATAAATGCTACATTATTACTCATCTGTGCCACATCAGTTCTCATCCATGTCAAATCCATGCTACATCAGTGCTCATTCAGCCATATCCATGCCACATCAGTGCTCACCCATGCCACATCAATACTCATCTGTGCCACATCAGTTCTCATCCATGCCAAATCTATGCCAGATCAGTGCTCATTCATGCCACATTTGTTCTCATCTGTGCCACATCCATGCCACATAGGTTCTCATCCATACCACATCCATGCCACATCAGGGCTCATCCGTGCCACATCCATGCCACTACAGTGGATATCAGTGACACTACAGTGCCCATCTTACCTCACAAAAGTGTAATAGGTAGTCAAATTAGATTTGAAATTTGTGCCCTTAGAACACCTGATGGTGCATGTTGGGTCTCTGTATGTGGCCAGGCTGTGAAAAGCTCTCACACATGTGGTATCGCCATACTCAGGAGGATATTTTGGGATGTTTCTTTTTTATATATACATGCTATATGTTAGAAATATCTTATAAATGGCAACTTTGTGTAAACAAAAATGTGTTTTCATTTTATTTCCAAATTTTCCACAGTGAAACATTATGGTGGCAGCATCATGCCGTGGGGATGTTTTTCAGCAGTCGGGACTGGGAAACTGGTCAGAGTTGAGGGAAAGATGGATGGTGCTAAATACAGGGATATTCTTAAGCAAAACCCGTTCTTCACTGTTTGTGATTTGAGGCTAGGATGGAGGTTCACCTTCAAGCAGGACAATGAACCCAAACACACTGCTAAAGCAACACTTGAGTGGTTTAAGGGGAAACATATAAATGTGTTGGAATGGCCTAGTCAAAGCCTAGACCTCAAGCCAATAGAAAATCTGTGGTCAGACTTAAAGATTGCTTCTCACAAGCGCAAACCATCCAACTTGAAGGAGCTGGGGCAGTTTTGCAAGGAGGAATGGGGAAAAATCCCAGTGGTAAGATGTGGCAAGCTCATAGAGACTTATTTTAAAGTGAATTGGAACCGTGATAGCTGCAAAAGGTGGCTCTACAAAGTATTGACTTTAGGGGGGTGAATAGTTATGCACATTGACTTTTTCTGTTATTTTGTCCTATTTGTTGTTTGCTTCTCAATAACAAAAAAACATTTTCAAATTTGTAGACATGTTCTGTAAATTAAATGATGCAAATCCTCAAACAATCCATGTTAATTCCAGGTTGTAAGGCAATAAAACAAGAAAAATGCCAAGGGGGGTGAATATTTTTGCAAGGCACTGTATATATATTCTATCTCTATATATACACAAGGGTTCTTCAAAACTTTTCCGTACTTTTTTTTATACATTTTGCAGCCATCTTTACCACAGCGTGGCAACTATACTAAACTGCAAGGTCAGCAGGCTTGCCATACAAACTAGTCAAATGACACTCTCAAGCGCACAACCAATTACTACTCCTCCTGCCCTCACCGTTTCCAATGAAAATATAAAAGTGTGGAAACTTTTTGAAGACCCCTCATATATATGAAAACGTTTTGCCTTGCATTTCTATTTTAAACTGAATGGGTTGTTTTACAAGGCAAAAGCTCACATTTACTTTATTTTGCTTTTATTATTAACTTCAATAAATGTAGCCAAAATGGCAAAATGTTTGCCACAATAATGACATTTTACTGAAATACTCAAAATCACAGAAATTTCAGGAAAATTAAAACTTAGGGAACAAAATTCAAATCAGCCTATTTTTAAATGTATATGAATAAATCAATAGGTTTTGTCAGTGACTAAGATTCCTACAACTAAAAGATAACAATTATTTTAAGTCTCAAAGTGACCTTATTCAAAAATAAATTAATCAATCCAATAATCAAAACCTAAGTATAAAATTCTTATTTTTCTATTAGTATAAATAAATCAGCCAAGTTTATTCATTAATACAAAAATAAATAAACACATTGTGATAAGTGTTAATGAAAATAAAGTGCAAGTTCAAAATGTATTCAGAAAACAAAATAAGAAAAGGCTGTTTATTAAATTCACTGTAATGAAGAGAAAATTGAGCATGTCACTTCAACCAATAAATATTCACCCAGTAAATGAATAAAGACAATAATTACATAGCTTTAATAATCAGAATAAGGTACAATTTCAAATAAATCAAATAAAGTAAATAGGATTACATATTGCTGATGTAGTATCAATAAAAAATTTTAATGCAATAAACAATGTTCAATTAATCAAATAAGATAGGCAAACTAGGAGACATAAAGTCACAAGCTGCAGTAAACAAACTTGTACTGAGTAATCTCACTATTTTTAGAGAATGGAAGCATTAAGAACTATTTATTTAACTTTTTGTGTGAATGAGTACTAATGGGGTACTAATATACACTTGTAATCATTTCCTTAGGAGAGGGCAGATATCTTGGGCCCTCTTATTAGAAAGGGACTCCCAAATTCTACAACAAACCCCCATATTCCCCATGTCCTTTTTTGGGGGATTGAATGGGGGGTAGAGACCCTTGTACCCTTACATTAGGGAAAGGTGTCTTACAAGGAGAGGGGCACGTGGCCTGGTCAGATACGCAACTGGCTTTCCTCCCTTTGCCGGCCACTTAGTTTTCAGGCCTGGATAAGGGTCTAGGCAAAATTATGAGGGAAACACATTTTTTTTAAAGAAAGGATAAAGTTATAGCATTAATTAACACCAAGTGCACCTTTAATGCATCTCCCAGATATGTTTTTTAAAGGGTTTGTGCATTTTAATCACTTCAATACCGCACTATAGCCAAGATAGGTACAGCACGGTACTATTGTTTCGGGAGGGCATCCTACGGACACAGCTGATCACAGATCAGGGTAAAGGGCCAATCACAGTGGCTTTTTACCATGTGATCAGCTATGTCCAGTCCCAGCTGATCACATTTAAACAGACTTGTCAGTTATCGGCAGTCCTTTCATCACGCACTGGGGGTTATTTACTAAAGGCAAATCCACTTTGCACTACAAGTGCAAACTACAAGTGCAAAGTGCACTTGAAATTACACTGAAAGTGCACTTGGAAGTGCAGTCACTGTAGATCCGAGGGGGACATGCAAGGAAAATAAAAAACAGCATTTTAGCTTGCACATGATTGGATTATAAAATCACCAGAGCTTCCCCTGATTTCATATCTACCCCTCAGATTTACAGCAACTGCACTTCCAAGTATACGTTCAGTGCAATTTCAAGTGCACTTTGCACTTGTAGTTTGCACTTGCAGTGCAAAGTGGATTTGCCTTTAGTAAATAACCCCCACTGTGTCTGTGTCCTGATAATCAGTGCAGCTCCATCAGTGCCTATGAGTACAGCTTATCAATGCCCAGCAGTGCCCATCAGTGCCCATCAGTGCTGCCTATCAGTGCCATCTCATCAGTGCCCATCAATGCTGCCTCTACAGTGTCCATCACTGCGCATCATTGCCCATCAGTGCAGCCCCATCATTCCTTTTGCAGGGCAGCCTATCAATGCCCATCAGTGCAGCCTCATCAGTGCCCAGCAGTGCAGCTTATCAGTGCCCATCAGTGCTGTATCATGAGTGCAGCCTCATCAGTGTCCATCAGTGCACATCAGTGTCCATCAGTACACATCAGTGCAGCCTTGTCAGTGCCCATTAGTGCAGCTTATCAGTGCCCATGAGTGCTGCCTCGTCAGTGCAGCATCATCAGTGCAAATCAGTGCAACCTCAACAGTGTTCATCAGTGCCCATCAGTGCACATCAGTGCAGCCTCATCAGTGCTTATCAGTGCAGCCTCATCAGTGCCCATCAGTGCAGCCTCATCAGTGCCCATCAGTGCTGCTCATTAGTGCCCATCAGTGCAGCCTCATCAGTGCCCATCAGTGCAGCTCATTAGTGCCCATCAGTGCTGTATCATGAGTGCAGCCTCATCAGTGCCCATCAGTGCCTATAGGTGCAGCCTCATCAGTGCACATCAGTGCAGTCTCATCAGTGTCCATCAGTACACATCAGTGCAGCTTCATCAGTGCCTACCAGTGCAGCCTCATCAGTGCCCATCAGGCCAGCCTATCAGTTGCACCTCATCATTGCCCATCAGTGCTGTCTCATCAATGCCCATCAGTGGAGCTTATCAGTGCCCATTAGTGCTGCCTCATTAGTGCCCATCAGTAAGTATCAGTGCAGCCTCATCAGTGTCCATCAGTGCACATTAGCACAGCCTCATCAGTGCCCATCCGTGCAGCCTCATCAGTGCCCATCAGTGCAGCTTATCAGTGCCTATCAGTGTAGCATCATTAGTGTCTACTAATGCACATCATTGCAGCCCCATCAGTGCCCATCAGTGCAGCCTCATCAGTGCCCACCAGTGCAACCTATAAGTGCTCATCAGTGTAGTCTCATCAGTGCCCATCAGTGCAGCTTATCGGTGCAGTCTCATCAGTGCGCAACAGTGCACATCAGTGCAGCCTCTTCAGTGCCCATCAAGGCAGCCTATCAGTGCCTATTAGTGCCACCTCATCAGTGCACATCAGTGCTGCCTCATCAGTGCCCATCTGTGCAGCTTATCAGTGCCCATCAGTGCTGGCCCATCAGCGAATAAGAAAGATTACTTGTTTGAAAAATTTTTGTCTAAATATTTTTTTTTTTCATTTGTTTAGCAAAAAAATAGAAAACAATATCACCAAAAGCTCTATCTGTCTCAAAAAAATTATAACAATTTCATATTGGTATAGTGTTACATGACAACAACTTGTCATTTAAATTGCGACAGCACTGAAAATTGACCTGTGCACGACGGGGGTGAAAGTGCCCAGTATTAAAGTGCTTAATGTTATCCCTCTATGCTGTGTATTGTCATTTTAATTTGTATTTATTATCTGACTCTGGGATTAAACATTTACTTCTTATTTTTACTTATTTTACATACATCACTAGAGGAGTCCATGGAATTTCAAACTCTCATTAAGAATTTAGATACTGCAGAAGATACAGCAGTGTAAAATTGGCAGCAACAGGACATGTTTAATCAGGAATAAAACGTGTTATTGGTGTTTTCCTAAATCTATTATCCATTGGGACTGGAGGGTGCATTGAATGTGATGTAATGTGAGGGTGCATGCTGTTTTTTCACCTAGTTTTATTTTTCTTTCAAACAATGCAGAGGTATGCTATGAACAAAAGAAAGCGCCAAGAACAGATGGTCATGGACAAGTGGATGCTGCACTTTGAGCACCCAGAATTGAAAAAGGCCCAACCAACATAACATAAAATCAAGAAACTCCCAAAAGAAACAAAAACCCCAAAATGCCACCCGTGGAATAAAAGTCCTCCTTTTTAACCACTTCGCAACCAGGCCAATTCTGACTTTTCTCCTACATGTAAAATTGATAATTTATTTGCTTGAAAATTACATAGAACCCCCAAACTTTATATGTTTTTTTAGCAAAGACCCTAGAGAATACAATGACGCTCGTTGCAACTTTTTATCTTGCACGGTATTTGCGCAGCAATCTTTCGAACACGTTTTTTTTCAGAAAAAAAAAAACAATTTCATGCTTAAAAAAAACAAAACAGTAAAGTTAGTCCAATTTTTTTTGCATAATGTGAAAGATGAAGATACGCCGAGTAAATAGATACCCAACATGTCACGCTTCAAAATTGCACACGCTCGTGGAATGGCGCCAAACTTTGGTATTTAAAAATCCCCATAGGCGACGCTTTAACATTTTTTACTGGTTACATGTTTTGACAGAGGAGGTCTAGGGCTAGAATTATTGCTCTCGCTCTAACGTTCGTGGCAATACCTCACATGTGTGGTTTGAACACCGTTTTCATATGTGGGCGGGGCTTACGTATGCGTTCACTTCTGCGTACGAGCTCACGGGGACAGGGGCGCTTTAAAAAATTTTTTTTTTTTATTATTGTTAATTTGACTTTTATTTTTTAAATTTGACAGTTTAAAAAAAAAATGATTACTTTTATTCCTATTACAAGGAATGTAAACATCCCTTGTAATAGGAATATTACCTGATCGGACCTATTAACAGTGAGATATGGGGTCAATAAGACCCCACATCTCACCTCTAGGCTGGAAAGCCTAAAATTAAAAAAAAAAAAAGATCACCGCCTCCCAGCGGAGGCGGCGCCGTTATTCGAATGCAGAGGCCGGGCGTGACGTCATCACATCGCGCCCGGCCTCCGAACGATCATAGAGACTCCGGCGACCATCTGGTCCGCCGGAAATCTCTATAGTGATCATCCGGTGCCGGCGGTTCCTGTGTCCGACTCACCGATGGAAGCGGTGAGTCGGTAGAAGCACCAGAGGGCGGCGGGAGGGGGGCGTCCCCTCCCGCCGCCCATAAGAACGATCAAGCGGCGGAACAGCCGCTATGATCGTTCTTATGGTGCAGGGAATCGCCGGCTGAAACCAGAAATATTTGAATGATGTCTGTAGCTACAGGCATCATTCAGATATACCCCCGCAAACCGGAGGCCGTCATATGACGGCCTGCGGTCGGGAAGTGGTTAATGGAAGCCTTAAACAAAAATCCTTTTAACTTAAAATAAAAGCTCTAACATAAAGAAGCAATTTACCTCAGACCCTACCCCAGAATAGAAGCCATTTTTATAGGAAAGCTTTGCAGCAAAAAAAAAAATAAAAGAATGAAAGTTCAGTTTTTCTAACTAACCCAAATTTCTCCCTAATACCTTCCCTGCAACAGCTTGAAATTCCTAGGCAGGGGCACTATGGTTGCCCTGTGCCCCTATTTTATAGTGAGAGAACTGACACATAACAAAGACCCTAATATTGGCTATTCTAAGCCAGCTGACCAAAGTTTAAAGGCCCTATTATTACATTTAGTGGAAGCGGGCAAATCCATTATCTCTCTAGGACTGAAAACTGCTTTGCTTTGATTTGAACCCATGGCTGCCCCATATCTGGATCTCATCCCTACTTTTACAGGAAAAAATAATTAAAATGTATTTTAATGCAAACAAACACAATATAACACCCATTTTTTTTCTAAAATCTAAAATCTGGGGTTGCGTCGAGTAACACCCAACATGTCAAGCCTTTAAACTGACCACGCCTGTGAAATTGCCTAAAACTAGTTACAGGTTATGCGTTTAGAGTTAACTGTGAATTATAGTCTTAGAATTATTGTTCTCACTTTTGCGGCAGTACATCACATGTGTGGTGAAATGTATGTTTACAAACACGAGCATGGCCTACATGTGCATTTCCACTTGGGTGTCCACAGCTGCTTTTACCGTTTTTTTTAATATATTTTTGTTAATTTTATTATCTTCTTAACACTTTTTTTCATTTAACTACTTATCTATCAGAAGGGAGATAGCAAGCTCCTTGTGTAATAACATGAACAGTTGACAGGTCCTTAATATGAAGACATCAGAAATCTATTATACAAAGTCTACCCTGGACTTTACTACAGCTAATTAAGCACTGATTGGGATTGATTAGCTGCCTTTGTGGCTACAGTAGCTGGGAAATTATAGTTCTGAACCTTGAAGTAATGCCTTTTCTAGGTTCATTAGTCACAGAGCAGATTGGTGAATGGATTGTCACGTACCTGGTGGTTGAGCCCACGAATGCAGGGAGCGGCGTCTCGTATACCTCCGGCTCGGGAACCCCTGGTAGAGTAGACAGGGGATCGGAAGCACAGAGGGGCACAAGTGCCTGGCAGGTTACAGATGTAGGGCTGGTCCGGATGTCTGGAATGCTGTAGGATGACCAGCAGGAAACTAGGGCAGGAACCCTATGTTTGCAGGCTGACAGATGGGAACTGCGGATAACCGGAAGAGACTGGAGTCCGGAACGGAAGCAGGTCACAGGCAGGCCGGGTCAAACACTGGCGGGCAGATGCGGTACAAAGTCAGCAGGCAAAGCATTAGTCGTGAAGCAGGCCGGGTCGTTAACAGGCGGGCAGCAGAGAACCAGAGGAGCAGGCAGAAGGGATGTCAGGACAAGCCGGGATCGAAGACAGGCAGCAGGCACGGAAGGCCGGGAACAAGCCGGGTACTGGAATCTGGTATCAGAAGTCAGGTAGTACAAGGATAGCTGGTAGCTGGGGGTCACGGGAACGCTGTAGACCGGACAGCAAGATGGCATGGACAGGATCTCCCTTAAATAGCGCTCCTGACGCCAAAACGGGCTCAAACAGCGTGCGCACGCGCTCCCGCGCGTCCGTACGCGTTCCCGCGCGTCCTTCTGCTGGAAATACTGTAGCCAATTCTCCTACCGGCAGGCAAGGATCCTGGACGCCTTTCTTGACATGGATGTTCCCTCAGCTCCTCCTTCTGCCAATTTTGGGGCATTTTACCAGTAGCCCATGCTCCCCAAAGAAAGAAAAAGCCTGGGAATCACTATGGGTACCAAAAGCTGTGTGTGTGTGTGTGTTGTGGAGGAAATCATATTCCCAGTACCTTAAAAGTTATCACTTCTACTTGAAAGACAATCACCAATTGCAGCAAAAGCCATGAGCTTTCTTTACCCCCTTAATTACCAGGAAGTTTATAAACTTACCTGATGCTTAGTAAAGCAGCAATAAAATGTCTATTTTTCCTCATAATAGAAACGTACCCCAAAACCTTTGAAAAATGTTAGCATTTTCTCTCATTTGTAAGCAATGCAATCTTTAATGGCAATCTAAATATTAAGGACTGTCAGTCATTAATTAGCATGTTTACTGTACTTACAATTAGAACATGTTATATAACAAGATCCCTCAGATAACACAGTTATTTAAAAAATATATAGTTACATAGTTACATAGTATTTGAGGTTGAAAAAAGACACAATTCCAATTATATGTCAGTATTACATTGTATATCCCTGTATGTTGTGGTCATTCAGGTGCTTATCTAATAGTTTTTTGAAACTATCGATGCTTACCGAAGGGAATTCCACATCCTTGCCGCTCTTGCAGTAAAGAACCCTCTACGCAGCTTAAGGTTAAACCTCTTTTCTTATAATTTAATTAGTGGCCACGTGTTTTATTAAACTCCCTTCTGCGAAAAAGTTGTATCCCTATTGTGGGGTCACCAGTACGGTATTTGTAAATGTAAATCATATCCCCTCTCAAGTGTCTCTTCTCCAGAGAGAATAAGTTCAGTGCTCGCAGCCTTTCTTCATAACTAATATCCTCCATACCCTTTATTAGCTTTGTTGCCCTTCTTTTTACTCGCTCCATTTCCAGTACATCCTTCCTGAGGACTGGTGCACAGAACTGAACAGCATACTCCAGGTGAGGCCGGACCAAAGTCTTGAAGAGTGGGAGAGTTATCACCTTATCTCTGGAGTTAATCCCCTTTTTAATGCATGCCAATATTCTGTTTGCTTTGTTAGCAGAGGCTTAGCATTGCATGCCATTGCTGAGCCTATCATCTACTAGGACCCCCAGGTCCTTTTCCATCCTAGATTCCCCCAGAGGTTCCCCCTTAGTGAGTAGATTACATTCATATTTGTGCCACCCAAATGCATTATTTAAAATTTTTCTACATTAAACCTCATTTGCCATGTAGTTGCCCACCCCATTAATTTGTTCACATCTTCTTGCAAGGTTTCCACATCCTGCAGAGAAGTTATTGCCCTGCTTAGCTTAGTGTCATCCGCAAATACAGAGATTGAACTGTTAACGACATCCTAAACGAAGAAGAAGGAAGAAGATAGGCGAGAGAGACCAAGAGGTCCAGAAGAAGGGAGGAGGGGATGGGAAAATAAATAATTAATTATATGGACAGATTGATGGTATATCTCAGCAAAGGAACCCAGTAGTCTTTTACAAACAGCACTCTATTCATCGAAAAGAGCCTTCCCCTCCTCAGAAAAGACAAACATATTCCACAGCATCCAAGTTTTAGAGTATTGTTTATGAACAAATTAAACAGGATTGGTCCCAGTACAGAACCCACTTCCCACCCCTAACCATACTAAGTATTCCCCATTTATCACCACCTTCTGAACTCGCCCTTGTAGCCAGTTTTCCAACCATGTACTCACCCTATGGTCCATGCCAATGGGCCTTACTTTGTACATTAAATGTTTATGGGGAACTGTGTCAAATGCTTTTGCAAAATCCAGATACACCACATCTACGGGCCTTCCTTTATCTAGATGGCAACTCACCTCCTCATAGAAGGTTAATAGATAGGTTTGGCAAGAACGATTCTTTGCGAATCCATGCTGATTACTGCTAATGATACTGTTTTCATTACTAAAATCTTGTATATAATCCCTTATCATCCCTTCCAAAAGCTTGCATACTATTGATGTTAGGCTAACTGGTCTGTAATTCCCAGAGATGCATTTGCCCTTTTTTAAATATTGGGGCTACATTGGCTTTTCTCCAATCAGCTGGTACCATTCCAGTCAGTAAACAAACACAAAAATGTTTCATGGCTCAAGAAAACAGTCCCATCACGCCATTGTCTAGGCAACTTTCAAAAATGGAATAAGTTCAGAACCCAGGCAGCTGTTTTAACTTTCAGAGGAAAAAGTTCAAACAAAGATGAGATCACAAAAACAGCGCTCAAATGGGATCATGAAAAGAGTTTATTTGTTAAACTGCTCTAATGTCAAAACAGAGCAGAACAGAAAACAGTTGTAAAAATTATAAGGTAAAACCAACATTTGAATATAAGAAGATTACAGCATAGCACCATACCGCCTCAGGTCCTGATAGCTGGGGATGTGTCAGGATGTTGCAAATCTCATACTTTGTTGCGGTGTACAGGGACAGGCTCAACACTCCATGTAGGACAAACAATGGTATCGACCTGATGGCATGGAGGGGAGAGAGGAACTCTCTCCTAGATGGTTAAAAGAAAAGCCGCTGGATGCAGAGAGGAGGATGGAAAAGACCCAGTGTGCCGTCCTAAACCTTGAAGTGTCCAGTCTCACTCGGAGGGGGGAGGAAACATTCAACCAAACTCCCGGAAGGAGACGAACACCGCCGCTAGTCTGTAAGGCGGACTTTGACAAAGCGCATGCGCGCGAAACTAGTAAGTCACGGTCGCCTTGGATACCCTAGCAGCGTGCGCCTAGCCGCCTTACGTTCCAGACTAAGCGGCGGTGTTCGTCGGGAGTTTGTTGAATGTTTCCTCCCCCTCCGAGTGAGACGTGGGACACTTCAAGCTCTGATTGCTCAGAAGGTTTAGGACGGCACACTGCTGTCTTTTCCATCCTCCTCTCTGCATCCAGCGGCTTTTCTTTTAATCATCTAGGAGAGTGTTCCTCTCTCCCCCTCCATGCCATCAGGTCGATACCATCTGTTTGTCCTGCACATGGAGTGTTGAGCTGTTTTACACCGCAACAATGAGATTTGCAACATCCTGACACATCCCCAGTCTGAGGCGGTATGGTGCTATGCTGTAATCTTTTTATAAAATGTTGGTTTTACCTTATAATTTTTACAACTGTTTTCTGTTCTGCTCTGTTTTGACATTAGAGCAGTTTACAAATAAACTCTTTTCATGATCCCATTTGAGCGCTGTTTTTGTGATCTCACCATTCCAGTCAGTAGACTGTCAGTAAAAATTAGGAACAATGGTCTGGCGAGTACTTGACTGAGTTCCCTAAGTACCCTTGGGTGATTTATTAAAGTTAATTCTCCCAAGTCTATTTCTAAATCTGTCCTCTGTTAGCCATGAGGGTGCTTCCTGTGATGTGTCATGAGGACAAACACTGCAATTTTTGGTTAATGTGAAACATGTAAAAATAAAAAAGATGCAAATAGATGCTACTGACTGGGCACAGAAACCTTGTAGGTTGGAATTCCTGTGTCAACAAGACAACAAGTGTGCAGTTGATACTAGCCTTCATTGAACAGGGCAGTTGTTTTAAGACAGGTCCTTAAAAAAATATACTCCTTTTAAAGCATCAGCACCCAATGCTGAGGAGCACTGGGCCAGGATGAGGAACACAAATGAGGGAAAGGGGGTAGATACAACCTACCTACCTACCTATAGAGGTTAGTAGAATGCCACACCTTCCATGGTGAATAGGCCAATGGATTTATTTGACCCATTCTGCAACACATAGAGCAGGGGTCTCCAAATGTTCTAAAAAAGGTCTAGTTTACTGTCCTTCAAACTTTAGGAGGGCCGAACAATGTGCACGATGGGGGTAGAAAATGTCCTAGCGTCAGTGGGGGTAAACAATTTCCCATGATTGGTATTATGGGGAGTAATAGTGCCAGTGGGAGGGATAGTGCTCCATCATTGGTATCAATGGGAGGAATAGTCCCCCATCATTAGTATCAGTGGTCGTAATAGTACCCCATTGTTGGTATCAATAGGAGGAATAGTGTGCCATTATTGGTATCAGTGGTAGTAATAGTGGCCCATCATTGGTATCAATGGGATTAATAGTACCCCATCTGTGGTATCACTGGGAGGAATAGTGCCCAATCATTGGTGTCAGTACTAGTAATAGTGCCCCATCATTGGTTGCTCACAGTGGGTGGAATAATGCCCTAAAGGCCAGGTAAAAGAAAGCAAAGGCCCATCTGACCCCCAGGCCGCAGTTTGGAGACCACTGACATAGAGAATCCAGATTTTCAATATTAGTAGCATAGATAAAACAGAAGGTTAAACTTTGCTCCATAGCTCGAAGAAAAAAAAAAGAGGCAGAGTTCCACTTTAAACATCATAAAAAATATACTTGAGACTTAAAACACATAACAGGACCAAACATTGATTTACTCAACCTTTCCATCAAGCAACATTGTCTTATTTATAATGATAGATCCTCTAATAATAAAGCTAATTATATTGTTACAGAGACGCTTAAAAAAGAATGTTGAAACTTGCATTCACTATTTTTATTCACTGCCTTCTTCTTTTTATATATTTTGCTGATTTTACACTACTTTCAGCACTTCAGCACCAGCTGCTTGATCTTTTGTTCCTTTTTTCTTTTTTTAATCTTTCTATTTTCAGATTTAATTCAAGATAAATCCTAAAAGGTATATGCTGGTGAATCAATATCTCAGCACACTTAGCAATGTTCTGTAATATATTAATGCAGTCTGGTCATCAGTTAGATAAAGCAATATATTCAGTCTGTTGGAACAGACTTTCCTGTTTTCCACACAATAATTAATGGAATTTTTCAGTCAATACACAATTTTGTGGTTATTTCTTACAAGAAGTGAAGGTTATATTTTGCTTAGAGAAATTTTTTTTTTGTCTCGACCATCTTTTTTCCAGGTGTGATCAATACAGCCTACCGCCCCTTCACACATATAACTGCTTTGACCGAGAGATCATTTAAAAAAAAAAGGCCCTGGAAACACTAAGCAGCTTATAGAAAATATGACATTTACTGCAATTCAGCGAATTGGCACATTTAAAAGCAGTAAACCATCAAGTGAGATGTTCCAGCATTACATAAAGATACATGAACACTCAAAAAACCTTTACTCAGAAAAGCTTGAATGGTAAAAACCCACAGAGCCTCAGCAAAATAGCTAATCAACACAATTCAAACCTTCATAGTTAACTCCAACTTGCAATTTGATTGAAAAATAAACTTCACTTCTGCCATCCATAGTATAAAAGAAACCAAACATGTGCTTTTTAAAAGATGAACTTAACATATATATAATATATATTCAATGCATTAAATGCATTTATGCATCCATTATTGTATGTATTTTCGCATAAAACTAGTATAAGCAACTCAATCTGTCTTGCTTTTAGCCTCCTGTAATCACCTGCACTGCAATACTTCAATACAATAATTCTGTGCATGTTGCTGTTAATCTAACCTTGTGATCAAGCTTATAGGAGGTAAGAGTGGTGATGCCACAGCTTCTTCACTGTCTATTCACAGGTGGGGCAGGTCCTGGACCAGGCTGTATTGCTTAACCACTTCAATACAGGGCACTTTCCCCCCTTCCTGCCCAGGCCAATTTTCAGCTTTTAGCACTGACAATTGCGCGGTCATGCAACACTGTAGCCAAGCAACATTTTTACCATTTTGTTCCCACAAATAGACTTTTCTTTTAGCTGCATTTGATCACCTTTGGGGTTTTTATTTTTTGCTAAACAAATAAAAAAAGACAGAAAATGTAAAAAAAAAAAAAGTTTTTCTTAGTTTTTGTTATAAAATTTTGCAAATAAGTACGTTTTCTCCTTCACTGATGGGCGCTGATGAAGCTGCACTGACGGGCACTGATAAGACGGCACTGATAGGCACCGATGAGGTGGCACCAATGAGGTGGCACTGATGAGGTGGCACTGATGGGCACTGATGATGGGCACTAATACCACCCGGCCTATAGCAAAATGACAGCCGGGCGGGAAGTGGTTAAAGTGGTTGTAAAGGCACAAGGTTTTTTACCTTCATGCATTCAATGCATGAAGGTAAAAAACTTTCTGTGTCCAGCAGCCCCCCCTAATACTTAACTGAGCCCCTTCTCGATCCAGAGATGTCCAGGAGAGCCTTGCCTCACCGGGGACTCACACTCCTGACTAGCTTTTTGCTGCAGCGAGAGCCATTGGCTCCCACTGCTCTAAATCACAGCCAGTGAGCCAATCAGGAGATGGAGGGGGCGTGACCAAGCTGCAGCTCCGTGTGTGAATGGACACACAGAGCAGCAGCTCAGCTTGGGTGTCCCTATAGCAAGTTGCTTGCTGTGGGGGCATCTGGCAGGAGAGAGGGGCCAGGAATGCCAACATGGGACCCGAGAAGAGGGGGATCCAGGCTGCTCTGTGGAAAACCACTGCACAGAGCAGGTAAGTTTTTTTGTTATTTTTTATTTTTTTTTGTAACTCCTTTATTTAATTTTCAAAATGGTACAGCATTACAATCACAGAATAATAATGACATTGCTTATAGTAAAAAACAGTAACATGTAACAAATAGGGTTAGTTGATGTACTAGCTTTGCCGTGTAGCTCTTCCCCCAGTACCGCACTTTATGGCTTGCAGATGCGGTTGCGTGTGAAAGCCAAACTACCCATGTGCAACACCAGGAAGGAGCTTCCATACTGTTTCCTGAATAACCCATATGTCTGGTGCGGCTGCCACGACCACACTAAGAGAAACTACTCCGGCTGGCTGGGGGAATTATCCCCCAGACAGCCGGGTCCAGCCATGTGGCGCCAAAGGCGAGTAATGTATAAAAGATATGCATAATATCTGGCTAAACCGGCCCATGGCTGGGGAAAACTTAAAAAAGAAAAAGAAAAAAAATAAAAAGAAAAAAAAAAAATATATGTAGGATGGGGAGGGGTGGAAGGGGATGAAAGGAGGAGGAAGGGGGAAGTGAAGAAGGGTGAGGATGGAGGTGGTGGTGCCCCCCTGATCATGCGGAAGCTCGAGCTGCATGGATTAATCAGGACCTGTAACCTCACTGAGGTACGCTTCAGTATAGATGTAATGAATCCATGGTCGCCATGTCTCCGAGAAGGCCTCCTCTCTTCCATGTAGGGTGGCGGTGAGGTCTTCCATGTTCCTTAGTTCATTAACCTTAGCATACCACATAGATTTTGATGGTGGATTCTCCGATCTCCAGCACAAGGGGATGCATGCCTTGGCAGCATTTAAAAGCTGAATGGTAAGGGAGGCTTTGTACTTCTTAATGGGTCGCTTAGAGAGGTGCAGCAGGCAGGCCCCAGGATCCCCCTCTAGGACGGCACCCGTCAGGTGCTCGATCGTGCTGGTCACCTCTCGCCAGTAGGGTTTGATTTTGGGGCAGTCCCAGAAAATGTGGAGCATCGTTCCCTCCTCCAAACCACAACGCCAGCAAACGCTAGAGACCTGCGGGAGGAAGCGATGCAGAGTGGTAGGTACTCTGTACCATCGAGTCATAATTTTATAGCAGGTCTCTTGGACTCTAGTGGCTATGGATGACTTCTGGGCAAAGTGCAAGACCTTGTCCCTTTGTGAGTCATTGAGTTGGATTCCTAAATCAGCCTCCCATTTAGAAAGGAAGGGTGGCGTAGACCCTTCCGCTGGTGAGATCAGGGAGGAATAGATAAGCGACAGACAGTGACGAATCGGTTCTCTGCGATGGCAAATTTGCTCCAGTTCCGTGAGGGGGCGCGATATGCCCGGTGTCCGTGCACACCGGCGCAGAAAATTACGTAGTTGGAGACCGCTCCAAAAGTCCAGTGGGGGATCAGTAGCGTATATCCCTGCCTCTGTTATAAGTTGGCCGTCCGGGCCTAGGAAGTCGTGGAGGTGAAGCCGATCCTTTGCAGTTAGACGTCCAAAGATAGGGTTCATACGGCCAGGAGGGAAATCGGGGTTACCCAAGATTGGTACCATGGGGGAGGGCCTTGGGGATACTGAGGAATGTTGAAAGGCATCCCTGGCCACCTGAATGGTGCTGCCCACCGTGGGGTGGTTAGTGAGGTCCCTTGGGATGGGGGTGGTGGTCCACGGCCAACTCTTGGCCATGCCGTCCGAGTCCTCCAGCTCCATCGCCACCCATTGTTTATGTTCTGCATGGCAGTGCCAATCGACCACCCTAGTAAGATGGGCCGCCCTGTAGTAGGTTTTTATATCTGGGAGGCCCACCCCTCCCCTGTGCTTTGCCATGTGTAGGAGTTGCAATCTAATACGCGGCTTTCGATGCGACCAGACAAAGGCTCGAAACATCGAATCGATTCGTTTAAAGAATAGCGGGGGGATACGGATAGGGAGGGCTTGTAATAGGTACAGTATCCTGGGTAGAGCTGTCATCTTAATGGCATTGCATCGCCCAAACCACGTCAAGGTAAGGGAGTGCCAATGAAGGAGATCTGTGTTGAGTCGGAGAAGGAGTGGAGCGAAGTTAGCCTGGTACAAGTCCGTGGGGTCCGGACTGATTTCAACGCCCAAGTAGGGAATAGTGTTGGTCGCCCAACGCAGCTGGAACTCTGAGCGCAGGCGGCGGATCGTGCCTTTATCCACAGAGATATTGAGGAGGGAGGACTTCGACAGATTGATTTGGAAGGAAGAGAGGGCCCCGTACTCCTGTAGGGAGTGGAGTAGGTTAGGGAGTGATTTGAGTGGGTCTGTTAGAAAGAAAATGAGGTCATCTGCAAAAGCGGCCACCTTATGCAGTCCGGAGGGTTTGCGGTAGCCGGTAATGTGTGTATTCGCCCTTATTCTGCAGAGGAGAGGCTCCAGGGATAGTATAAAGATCAGCGGGGATAGGGGGCAGCCCTGTCGAGTGCCGTTGCGGATGTTAAAGTAGCTGGACCTAGTCTCGTTAACTTTGACCGCAGCTGTAGGATGGGAGTAGAGGGAAAGGATCCAGCTGAGCATCGAGGAGCGCAGCCCAATATGTTCTAGGGTGGCCTGTATGAAGGACCAGTCTACACGGTCAAATGCCTTCTCCGCGTCGGTTGACAGCAGGAGAAGGGGCTTCCCTGATGACCTGGCCGCATGGATTAGGTTTATCACCCTGATGGTGTTGTCCCGTGGTTCCCGTTGTGGAACAAAACCCGCCTGGTCCCTGTGGATCAGGCTTGGTATGTGTGAGAGTATCCTATTGGCCAGTATCTTGGCGAATAATTTGAGGTCGGTATTCAAGAGAGCTATCGGCCGGTAGCTCCCGCATCTTAGTGGATCCTTCCCCTCCTTTGGGATGAGGGAGATGTAGGCCCTCAAGGTGTCTATCGGGAAGGAGTTACCCTCAGTAATTGAATTGAGGGCCGCTACTAAGGGCTGGGAGAGTGTCTCAAAGAAAGCTTTGTAATATGGTGGAGTGAGGCCGTCGGGGCCGGGGGCCTTCTTTGGTTTTGAGGTGGCCAGTGCCACCCCCAGCTCCGCCGTCGTAATGGGTTGCTCCAACTCCTCCTGGACCTCGGCCGGGAGAGAAGGCATGCCGGATGTGGCCACGTATGACCGTGGGGTAAAACCTCCAGAAGTGGTGTTGTCATCCGACTGTGGCCTGTCTAAATTATAGAGGCCTTCGTAGAATAACCGGAACTCTGCTGCCATATCTGATGATGTGGACACTTTCTGGCCCGAGGATGTCAGTATGTGAGGGATATAGGTTTTGGAACGTGGGCCTCGTAGTGCCCTGGCCAACATCGTGCCGGGTTTATTGGAAAATTCGTACATCGTACGGTGTGCCCAAGCCAGTTTTTGTTTCGTTTTGTGAAACAAAATCGAGCGGAGTTCTTCACGCGCTTTGAGAAGTTCCTGATAAGTTGCCCGTGCGAGACTGGCTTTATGGGCGCTCTCTAGGGAATGGATCTGGGCAAGGAGTTCGTCTGCACGTCGTGTTCTGTCCCGTTTGAGGCGAGCCCCTATTTTAATTAGGGTGCCCCTTACAACCGTCTTATGGGCCTCCCAAACTATCAGGGGGTTGGTGACTGAGGCTGTATTAATGGAGAAATACTCCTGCAATGTGGCCAGTACCTCCGAACGGGTCTCTTCCGACTGTAGCAGAGTCTCATTCAATCTCCATGAGGGAGGGGTCTTGGCCACAGGACCCAGTTGGAGGGTAAGGTGTACCGGCGCATGATCCGAGAACGATATGACATCGATGGCGGTGGAGACCACCTTGGATAAGTCCTTGTGCGACAATAACAGATAGTCCAATCTCGAGTAGGAGTGGTGGACTTGAGAGAAAAATGAATAGTCTCGGGCCTGGGGATGCAGTAGTCGCCAGGGGTCAACCAGGCGCAAGGCCTGGAGGTCCGCTTTCATCCGCTTGAGGCGCGCGTAAGAGAGATGAGAGGCCCCGCGTGAGGCATCCAGCAAGGGATCCATAGTAAAATTGAGGTCTCCCCCAAAGATGAGCATTCCCTCTGCGAATTCCAGTAGTTGAGGTAGCAGCTTCCGCAAAAATTGCGGGTGATCTGCATTAGGGAAGTAGACATTAGCGAGGGTGACCTGCTCGTCAAACACCTTCCCTTTCAGGAGGAGAAAGCGTCCCTGCGGATCCACCCGCTGCGCCCCAAACGTCCACGGTACCGATTTTGCCAGGAGGATACTGACCCCCTTGGACTTGGAGATGGGAGAAGTGCTGTGATATGCCGTTGGGAAGGCCCCATTTGTCAATTTAGGAATGCGTTCGCCATGGAAATGCGTTTCCTGTAGAAAGGCAATTTGTGACCTGCCTTTGCGTAGGTCAGCTAGAAGCTGCGAGCGCTTTTCTGGCACATTAAGGCCGCGTACATTTAGAGAGGTGACCTTCAGAAGTCCCATGGCTCCTTTTGGCCTGGTGGCGACCACTGTTAGCAAGGTGGGGGGGGGGGGTAGCGGCCCCCTGCCTGGGGTCCCAACGGGGGGCACTACCACCTAAAGAGGGAGGGAAGGGTAGGAGGAGGTCGAGGGGGAAGGGGAAAGAGGGGGGGGGGGGGGGGGAAGAAGGGGGGAGGGGAAAACTAGTCTATAAATGCAATTAATCTATGGACCCCCGGTTGGCACTACCAGTGTCCAAGCGGGGGGCCGCCCTAATTGGGGGTGGCTAGAGCGGCTAGGATTGCTTGGGGTCAAGCAATGGTGCAACAGGAAAAATTAAAACAAAGAAACATCGAGTTAGGAGATGCACAGGAAGAGAGCATTGAGAACCATGGAGAAAGTAACATAGCATTAGAGCCAACATTAAATCTTAATTGGTAACAATATGTGAGCTGGTCTTGTACATAACTGGTGCCTATGTAATGGAAACGGAAATCTGGTATCCGTGGCTGCCCACTGTCGGTGCACCGGAGAGAACTCCACGTACAGAGCGTGCATCCGCCAGTGGAGCAGGTACATAATCCCCCCCCCCCCCCCCCGGGTGCCCGGCCCGGGGCGCGGCCCCCACATGTATACAGACCCTAGCTGTGTTTATGAAAGAAATATGGTCAGAGGGGCACAGTTCAGATTAAAAACACTCTAATTACAGTTAGGCCACCTGAGAGGGGCCTTTCTAAAGGACAGGCCCCACTATTTCCTTGACTCAAGAGGGTCAGCACCCAGTGCCCGCCACGCGTGGGGGGGGAGGCGGAGCCCAGCGAACCCCCAGACGGGACCCGCAAAAACAAGTCCCCCCGTGGGGCCGACCGGCACCGCCACCCCCCCCCCCCCGGCCCAGAACTCAAGGCCCGGCCCGGGGGGTGTGGCCCGCCGTCACATCCCAAGCCGTGCAGCTAGCCTCCTCGCCACACACCTAAGTGAGGGGGGGGGGGCCCGACCCCAAAGGCCAGCCCAAGTTGCGGCCCATAGCTGTAACCTGCAAAACATCAAACAGACAAGCAGTGCACGGAAAACACATATGTAAGATGAAATTAAACCCCCCCCCCCCCCCCAGCAAAGGACCGTATTGGATAACGGGTTTTGTTTCTGTTAGAGGCATATGGGGACAGTCAACTCAACCGGGGGGGAGTGAGAAAAAAAAAAAAAAGGGGAAAGAGAAGAGTCTGCAGGAACCTCTTAAATCACTAGCCAGGGTCTTGATAGGAGACAGGCCTGTTCTGAGTGGAGCCCCATGAGGGGAAAATGCAAAGTCTTACCAGTTCGTGGGGTAGGTGGTGCGGTCAAGCCTCGGGGGATGCCGGGTGCGACCTGGGAGCCTCACGATGCGGTGCCCGTGAGCGCGATCGCCTGACCCGTTGCTGTCTGGGCGGTGGTGAACCCGGCGTTTCCTGCGTGAGCAGGTAGTCGAACCAGTTGGGGACACTGACAGCTGGCTTGGCGATGAAGCTGAATAAATCGGGGAGTTGGTCAGGCGCGCGAAGATGGAATTCTGATCCGTGTTTTCGGACGATCAGGTGAAAAGGGTGGCCCCAGCGGTATGTAGCTTCAGCCTCCCTCACCACCTCCAGCAATGGTCGTAGCAGACCCCGCATAACACGGGTTTGCCTGGAAACATCCGGAAAAATCCGTATAGGGGCCCCGTCAAAGTCAATTGGGCCCTTATCCCATGCCAGACGTAGGATCTCTTCCTTAATGGTAAAGAAGTGCACCCGGCAGAGAACATCACGCGGGGGATCCGCAGCAGCGGGGGACCGTGACGTTGAAGGTGGGGCCCTGGGACCTGGTATGCGGTGGACTCTGTCCAGTTCCAGTTCTGCCGTGGGTGACTTACCCAGGACTTGGTTCAGGATAGCTACAACGGTGACACGGAGATCTTGACCCATGGTGGCCTCTGGGATGCCTCGGAGGCGCAAGTTGTTTCGCCTGCTCCTATTCTCGCTGTCATCTAATCGCAGGTGCACATCAACAAGATGACGGCGGAAGGACCTGTGTTCCGTCTCTAGGGAGGTTAAACGGGCGTCAGTGGTGTCGTTAGTGGATTCCAGCACGGTCACCCTTTCCTCCACTGTGTCAACTTGCTGCTTCAGGTCATGTAGCTCCCTGGTGAGGGCATTCACTATTGAGGCTGCCATGGCATTAAGGTCCTGTTTGGTGGGCAGACCAGAGACCATGTCTCTAAGGGATCCCTCTGTCAGGCCACTCATACCCCCTGAACTGGCAGTGTGCAGCTGTGATTCAGTGACAGGTAAGGCAGGGGACTGTATCTGAGAGTGCATGGGGGGGAGGGAATCATCCTCCACTATTGCGGTTCCTGCCTGTGTGCCCCTCATACATGGGGCTGTGTGTGAGAGTGGAGGGAAGCCCTCCTCCGGTGCTGTGGCCCCCACCTGCGCTCCCTTCTTACTTGTTGCTGTAGGCATGAGTGGGGGGAAGTCCTCCTCCATTGCAGCGGCCCCCGCCTGCGTTCCCTTCTTGCTGGTTGTAGCGGCGCTCGCCGCCGGAACTCGTGGCGGCGCCATCTTGGATCGGGCGGCCGGCGAGGAGACCGGGTGCTGCCGCAGAAAATAGTGGGTAATTTCGTGCCCCCTCCGGTCCTCGGTGGTCGGCGGGTGTTTCCCGGCTCCGGGCATGTGAATCTGGCTCTGTTTTTTGCTCTACGGGCGGTTCTCAGCCCGTTCCTGTGCAGAGCTCCCGGCGGTGCGTCCTCACGCTTTCATAGCTAAGCCACGCCCCCACCATAATAAAGGAGGAGAATTCTTCTTCCCACATGCACCATGTAAGGGGGGGTCATCTTTGTTTCCATTGGCCACCAATGAAAAGGGGACATTATTTTTCTTTTAAGAAGGAACATTTTTCCTACTGAACTCCAATAATAGGGGAGCATTCTTCTTCCAATGGCTGTATGTCCCAGAATGCACCCAGGGTGAGTTTAGGGACATGCACTTACTCGCACCCACACGGATGTCATATTAGGAAACAGCAGCTGTGTCCATGCAGCCACTGTATCCCAATAAACATAAATGGGACCGCCAAAATAGGGATGCATGGAACACTTGTGCATCCCCATGTGGGTAAACATAGCCCTGCATAGGGCACAAGTCAAATTGCCCCATGTGAATGAAGACAAAAGCACATCAATAAGGTGACAGAGTAATAACATTGTTATTTTAAAGCGGAGGTCCACACACCGCTGCAAAAATTAAAAGCCAGCAGCTACACATACTGCAGCTGCTGGCTTGTAATAATAGGACACTTAGGCCCCTTGCACACTGAAGTGTTTTTCAGGCGATACAGTGCTAAAAATAGCGCCTGTATAGCGCCTGAAAAAAGCGGGTCCTTTCACTCCAGTGTGAAAGCCGGAGGGCTTTCACACTGGATCAGTGCACTAGCAGGACGGTAAAAAAAGTCCTGCTAGCAGCATCTTTAAATCGGTGAAGGAGCGGTGTATTCATCGCTCCTACCCATTGAAATCAATGGGGCAGCACGGCTATCCAAGCCTTACGGCTTCACGCTGGGAACGTGAGTGCATGCGCTTAGCTCCGCTCCTCTCTCCTACTGGCCTGGCAAAAGGGGGAGGAGGAGGGAGCCGGGCGGTGACGTCAATAGCCGTGGCTGGGGCTCCCGGAAGTGGGAACAGGATACCTGTCAAAGGTATTGTCCCCCCCCCCCCGAAAGGTGCCAAATGTGGCACCGGAGGGGGGGGGAGACAAATGAGCGGAAGTTCAACTTTTGGGTGGAACTCCGCTTTAAGTAGAATGGGGACAGAAAAGAATGTGTGCAATCATTTTATAGCTTTTTTGTGTGTTTTTTAGCTATTTGGGAGATTTTTCCTCAAATCCTATCCTGGTGAGAGTGGTCACCTAGAAAAAAGTGGAAGGATATCTTTTTAGTAGGGACACAAACAAAAACCTGACACAGGTTCCTACCCTGCCCCACAATATCTATTTTTTTTTTTTTGTTGGATTGCCATCTTAAAGGGATAAATGTTTTATCTTTTCTAATACATTTTAGCTACGACACTGTCAGCACGATGATACATGCAACATCCATTCTGGTAAAACACGGGCATGCATGGGGGAAGAATCAAATTGTCCCATGCAAAGGAGGCCTTTCAATTTTGCTTTCTGTGCCAACAACCACTGATGCAAAATACATAGTGATTATTTTCCCCAATGAGCAGACATACAGCAATAGAAATTTGGGAAAGATTATAAACTTTTCTCACTCTATCAAGAATAAAACAAAAAAAAAATTTTGGCCGGAGTCTCACTGTAAAGCAACATTAAGCATCCAATGCCCTGTATAAATTTCCAGCTTAATAAGTATTGACGCTTTGCCTGGCAGAAGATTTGCTCCGCAAGTTCTGTGGTTCACCAAAGGCAGTTAAAGGTAAATGAAAACCATAGCAGAAACTAATCATTCTGACACACCAGAGATTTCAACCACAGAGGTTAGAGATGTCTGCCATAATTATTACTGTGACAGTTACTTTGAATTGGAAAATTGCTTCAGCATTCCCATTAGAGTGATCATGGACTCCCCTCTCCACAGCTAAATGTCAAATTATAAGAACAAATAGATTTTGTAATCTGACAATAAATATATTTTTATTATGGGACACATGGCATGGATATGAATTAGCTCACAAGACTTGATTCCAGATGTTAAATGACTTTAACTCAAGTATCAACTCTCTACTAAATTGATAGATTTCGTGGGGAGAATGATTTATAGAAAATAAGTTGAAATCTATTTTTTCAACACAAACATAAATACTTAACTTGATTTGTAAATGAAACCAACCAAAAAGTGTAAACATTTTTTAGACTGATTATTTTTATGCCTTTTATCACATTGATGTGAAAATGTATAAAACTTTATACCGGTAAATATTTTTTATATCAATGCCAGGTACCTTATGTGCTAAGATCCTACATTCTGTCCAGAATCTAATTTTGGTGTCAAAATTTCAGTTTTTCTCATTGCATGAATAACATCTTTTGTAGACACTGAACAATGGAAAAATTTAACTTAGCAGACTTGCACCATAAAACAGCATAAAGACAGAGAAATAGTCAGGATCTATTTTATACTGTTCCGGTTTCAGTAAAGTGAGTTAATGTTGGTTGCTGTAGGTCATTGAACAATGCACTTAGTGCTTTTCTTCTAGATGTTTGAAATTAATTAAACTATTGCTCTCCTATCTAACAATAATGTAAAAGGAGGGAACAGGTATTTGGGCCTGCCTTCATGGGTTTGCCACAGCCCTGCCTCCTCCCTGCTTGAATTACATCATTTTATGTCAGGTGATACAGTATAGGTATTTAGGTTACTGTCACTTTAAGAGTTATGAGGAAACATTTTTAAACCAGTCAGCTTCTGGAAACCTTAGGACCCCTATAAATATTTTTGTCTGACAGGAATTTTCACATTTGGTCAAGCTTTGATAAAAGAGCTACCCTCCCTTCCTTCTCTTGTCGCTGGCACTATATGTGGTATGGTCACCCTGGATGTCTAGGGGGGACATTTAATGTTATTTTAATTATTTTGGCTCGAGTTATAATAACTGGGCTTATTGATAGATTTAATTTTACATATTTTTCAAATTTAATTTGAAATATTTATGATTTTTATGCAAACCAATGCCGCGGCCATTACTTATGCCAATATGTTGTTTTTTTCTTATTCTAGCTTAATTTTAGGGGATTTTTTTCTAATAATTATAGATAAAATGTTCTATTTTGGGGTGTGGGCTGCATGCAATCCCATGTACTGTATATAGAGGCTGCTGTTTCCTGTTATTTGGTCCCTCTTTCCTGTTACTGTTCTCAAGAATCACTAGATTGAAGCTGCGAAAAATCTATGCAAAAATCCACTTTCCTTCCTTGTCCCATCCTAAAAGTGCAGCGCTAAATAAAATTACCATGTGTAAAACACCATATATAACATAGCGCAAAATCTTTGACGTGAACAGAAAATCCAATCAAAATATTATTTAATCCAAAAATGTCCTTATGCGAAAGTACAAAGTTCATAAATTGATCACTAAAGTGCTCCTGTGCAAACAGTTCATGCATGCCAGTGTCCTACACTGGATAGATCGATAGATTGATAGATCGATCCTGGCAGTGCAGTGCTTAAACATTCGCCATTGTGACACCTTCACCATAAATCAGATGGGGGCTTATCAGATCACAAGCGATCTTCCTTACTCAGGAAGATCATTCAGTGCTTATTGGGACCTCTGATCCTCGGCTGGAAATTCGGAAATGTTCTCCTGCCAGCCTCTATGTGTTCCCATTATGGTGACAAGATGATTCAGCTCACTGTCTTGGATGGGATGGATGGATGAATCCTCAGAATTAAAATGGGTAAAAAACAGGGAGACTCCTCATGATGAAGTATGATCCCTGATGACGTTACATATAACAAAACGATCGTAGGGGCGATAACATAGGAAGCTTTCATTGGACATTAAAAGTTTCCATACAAAACAAAAAGTGATGTATTTTTAAGACCCCCTTTCACACTGGGGCGTTTTTCAGGTGTTTTTCAGGCGCTTTAGCGTTAAAAAAAGCGCCTGTAAAACGCTTGAAAGAAGCCTCATCTGCAATTCCAATGTGAAAACCCAAGTGCTTTAAGAGCCCTTTCACACTGCCAGCACCCGAAAAACGCTCGTAAAGCACCGCTTAAACTAGCAGTGCTTTACCAGCGTTTTTCAAGCGCTAGCGGGGTGCTTTTAACCCCTGCTAGTTGCCAAAAAAGGGTTAAAAGCGCCCACAAAGCTCTGCTGCTACAAGCGTTTTTCAGGCGGTTTTCAGGCGTTTCTCATTGATTTCAATGGGAAGAGGCGCTTTAGGAGCGGTGTATTCACCACTCCAAAAGCGCTGCAAAGAAGCTGCTTGCAGGACTTTTTTTGACGCCCTGCCAGCGCCCTGCCAGCGGTGTGAAAGCACTCGGGCTTTCACATTGGGATTGCAGTTGCAGCTTCTTTCAGGCGCTTTATTGGCTCTTATTTTAACGCTGAATCGCCTGAAAAATGCCAAAGTGTGAAAGGGGTCTCAGTGTGAAAGCACTCGGGCTTTCACATTGGGATTGCAGTTGCGGCTTTTTTTTAGGTGCTTTACAGACGCTTTTTTAACGCTAAAGCGCCTGAAAAACGCCCCAGTGTGAAAGGGGTCTAAAACAGTAAATAAGCTATTTACCAAAGATTTCCTGCAGGTCAATCTTCCAGGTTGCACATGTTTTAAATGGCAGTAACCAATTCACCACTAGTGCATGTTTGGTGAAGGTCACATTCACTACATTATATACATGCTCTTGATTGGTTATTAACAGCTGTTTATCAAGGCCTAGTTTTTTTTTTTTTTTAGAAGCTATTTGAAAGATAAAGTAATGCTCAACTAAAAAGACATTGGATAACACACTTTTTTACTCTGTGCTTGCGTATTTCTAAATTGACATAATTATAATAATCAAGTTTGTTTATTCATCCAGATTGTTATAATGAGGAAGATAAGTCAGCCATTCATTGTTTCTTTTAAAATGTATACACAGACAATTGGAAAAATTGACTAGACCACTAGACGAGCTGAACAGACCGCAAAGCAAACAGGTCAATAAAGACATTCATGTGTTTCAGTCAATGGTGATGTAACAATATACAGGGCATACCTTATTAAGCAGCTGGGATTACTAAGGACTTACATTGTTTTAAATTTGACCTTCAGCACAAACAAAAGCCATTTGTGTACAATGAGTATATTAAAGAAACTCATAAGAATTGTATATTATTATTCACGCCAAGAGAGAGCTTATCGTAATCAGGATAATGAAAATATCCATCAGGCCTGTGGCATATTAGATTTCAGTGAGTTCAGTGCAGCATCAGGATAATTCATCAAAAAGCAGAAATTTGTGAATCACTGATCATATGAATCCTAATGGAACTGCTAGATTGGTCAAACTTTGCTTGCTGGTTCACACCAGATGCAGTCCAGTGTGTTTTGATTCTTCATTAAAAACACATGCACAGTGTTTAATATGGATTGCAATGGTGCTAGTTCACACCAGTGCAGTGCATTCCAATGTAGGCAAAAGAAGTAGAACATGTTGTATTCTTTTTGTATGCAACGCATCAAAAATACACGTGTCCTAATTTGTCTGCAATTGGAATGAAGAAAAAAAAGAGGGGAAGAAACGCACTGACATGCATCAAAAACACATAAAAATGCTCATAAAGAAACTCATCTGAATGCAGAATCTGAACTGGCCCAACGAGTAACTCCACTTTTGTTGAAAAAAAAAAAAAACAATTACCTTTGGCTGATCAATCTACATTCCATTCATTTTAACAAGCATTGTAGAAGATTCCTACTTTGTATTGCTCTGAAGAAATAGCAACCATGGCCTGCAGAATGGGATAGTCTAGTTCAATAACCACTTCCTGTCCCTTTGGTGTTTATTAACAGCGACAGATTCAAGTGGTTATACTGGGATCATGAATGCAGCTACAGCAATAATCACGGTATTATTTTTTTCAGCAGCTGATTCTCTACTTAGTAAAAGTAATCCGAGCTGCTATACAGCGCTGGATTTTGACAAGTCTCCCCCACTTCCGCCTTTACCAGGCTCTCCCATCCAATTGGAAATCATGACATTAGAAAACAGAAGCAACAAGGATTTAGTCACTTTCGGTTTCAGTCTCATGTAAACAAGTCATTACTGGCTTGTACAAGCATCAGATCAAACTGATCTTGGTTAGATCTGATGTTTTGGAGGCCAGAGGAGAGATATGAGGTCTCATAGATCCAGGGACGTATCATGAAATCAGTGGGCCAGTGTCCAAGATTAAAAGTGGGCCCTAGGCATGAAAAAAAAATGCGCTGTGGCGAAAAGTGGGCGTTGTTTAAAGTGCACTAAATATTGGGCATGGCTTAAATGGGGTGTGGTCAGGGAAGACTTACATAGTTCAGAATGTAACAAAGTTAAATAGGGAATGTACAGTGTGAAGTGTCCAGCAGTGGTTAGTATGTGCAGAAGAGGAGTTGAGAGTGTACAGAGAGGGGTATTATGTGCAGGAGAGGAGTGCAGAGTTTATGGTGCATGGACAATCCTAATAGCCACAACCAGGGCCAGGACAAGGGGTGGGCAGGAGGGGCGGCTGCCCTGGGCACAATGGTTTATTGCAGGGATATGGGCGCCCTGACTCCATCTTTTCTCTGGGCATTGGATGCCCTTGTCCTGACACTGGCCACAACCTTATTGGTTGGACTTTGCAGAGAAAACTTAGGTGCAGGTGTACATGTAATTAAAGTGTTTGTTACCCCAACTTTTCATATTCCTGATATGTGCCTGCTATACCATGTACTTGTACGAAAAAGTATCCTGTTCTCTTTGTATTGTTTTCTTTAAGTGAAATCCCTGGTGTCCCTGCCATTACCTTTGCTTTCCTATTAAAAACTGATCACACAAGTTTGCTATAAACCTTTTTTGCTATACTGCAGAGTAACGTTTGTTTTCAAGTCACTCCAAAAAAAAAAAATGATCACACTAAGCAGGAGAACATAGCGTGGTCAGTACTCTAGCTATGGTGGGAACCCAGCCTGCACTCCTCCAATGATGATGACTTGTCTTGACACCTCCCCATGCACAGCATCTCACTGGGAAGCTCAGTGTAATGTTGTTTCTCCTCCTCTCAGATCTTATGCAGCTGAGAACACAGAGAACAGAGGGAATGTGATCACTTATAAAAAGGGAACAAAAGGTATTTATCATTTTTTTTATATCTATCCACAAATATTTTGTCCTTCATTTCTGTTTCAAACTGAATGGCTTGTTTTACATGGCCATGTGTTAGGTCATCTCTGAGCTCTGAGGAAGGGAGTGAGTCTCCAGAAACATGTCAGTTTCCGATCAGATGGTCCAATGATGGGATGTTTCATGGCTGAAGCATCTATGTTACATGTCTGCTGTTTTATATGTTTGTGGGTATCCATTTGGCTGAGGCTTTATAATAAGTTGTTTGGTGGTAATGCACGAGGAGCTTGTACAATCTTGTGTAGAAGAGGGTAACCTTTCATTGGTTAGGGTTGCTGGTAACTGGAGCTTAGGAGGTTTAGCAACAAAGATAGACTGTAAGACTGTAAGAAGTTTGCCAAGGCCCTGAAACTGAGCTGCAGCACGGTGGCCAATACCATACAGGGGTTTAACAGGACAGGTTCCACTCAGAACAGGCCTCGCCATGGTCGACCAAAGAGATTGGGTGCATGTGCTCAGCGTCATATCCAGAGGTTGGATTTGGGAAATAGACATATGAGTTCTTCCAACATTGCTGCAGAGGTTGAAGGGGTGGGGGGTTAGCCTGTCAGTGCTCAGACAACATGTTGCACACTGCATCAAATTGGTCTGCATGACTATCATCCCAGAAAGAAGCCTCTTCTAAAGATTATGCACAAGAAAGCCTGCAGTTTGCTAAAGACAAGCAGGCTAAGGACATGGTTTATTGGAACAATGTCCTGTGGTCTGATGAGACCAAGATAACTTTTTTGGTTCAGATGGTGTCAAGCGTTTGTGGCGGCAACCAGGTGAGGAGTACAAAGACAAGTGTGTCTTGCATACAGTCAAGCATGGGAGTGTCATGGTCTGGGGCTGCATGAGTGCTGTCGGCACTGGGGAGCTACAGTTCATTGAGGGAACCATGAATGCCAACATGTACTGTGAAATACTGAAGCAGAGCGTGATTCCCGATCTTGGGAGACTGAGCCGCAGGGCAGTATTCCAACATGATAACAACCCCAAACACACCTCCAAGACGACCACTGCCTTGCTAAAGAAGCTGAGGGTAAAGGTGATGGACTGGCCAAGCCTGTCTCCAGACCTAATCCCTAATGAGCATCTGTGGGGCATCCTCAAATGGAAGGTGGAGGAGCGCAAGGTCTCTAACTTCCATCAGCTCTGTGATGTCGCCATGGAGGAGTGGAAGAGGATTCCAGTGGCAACCTGTGAAGCTCTGGTGATGTCTATGCCCAAGAGGGTTAAGGCAGTGCTGGAAAATAATAGTGGCCACACAAAATATTGACACTTTGGGTAGAATTTGGACATTTTCACTTAGGGGTGTACTCACTTTTGTTGCCAGCGGTTTAGACATTAATGGCTGTGTGTTGAGTTATTTTGAGAGGAAAGCTAATTTACATTGTTATACGAGCTGTACACTCACTACATTGTAGAAAAGTGTAATTTCTTCAGTGTTGTCACATAAAAAGATATAATAAAATATGTACAAAAATGTGAGGGGTGTATTCACTTTTGTGAGATACTGTCCCATCATTGGGAAACTTAGATAGCTAAGACTTCCACTTGTATTTGCAAATGTATCAACTAAAACCTCTGTTGTTAGCAGTAATTAAAACAGATGAGTTATTTTTTTTTTTTGCTCACTAGCTTAAAAGGGTGCCAGGGACCCCTTTGTAATCTTCTTCCCTCTCTGACACTCCAGGTTGTGGGTGAGTCCTCGGCATGATCACTTACAATACAGGACCGCTGGTCACGTATTGTAAGTTTAACAAATAACCGTGAACTACGTGTATCATCTAAGGGTGATACTGTGGATACACAAGTAACAGTGTACCAACGTCCTGATATTGTTTGGAAAAAAATAGAGCAGAAACATAGACTTTATAGGCATATATATTATTTGTGAATACAATCAAGAAGAAACGCCTCAAAGAAGCGTCTATTTTCTTAATTGTAGCAGCGCTCCTAATTGGGCTTATAGTCCCGTGTGAATTAAATAAATAAATATATAATCCCTTTGTGAATCATATGTGTTATAAACACGTGAGTAAATAAATTACATGCGTGAATAAATAAATTAAATTAATTGTATATATATACATAAATAAATAAATATCTATAAATATATATAAAAATCTGTTATAGAAATGAATAAATAGATGAATGAAAGTCCACGTTCGTAATCATGTGAATAAAACAATCAAAATTCAGTGTCCATAAATTAAAGTAAACCAATAATATTGAAGGATGAGGTGAGTGATTTTTCCAGCAGTGAGAAGATAATGAAGTAATATAGTTCTGTATGGTAGTAGTGTTGTTTATATTTGGACCATCCACCAGAGATTTCACCAAAAGTGGTATTCGGCCCCCTTTGGGGGTACACTCACCAGAAATACCAGATAAATAAGCCTGTAAATATCCACAATCACGGTCACTCCAGTTACCAAGAATATACGCCTGCTGTCATCCTCCTCAATAACGCCACCTTCTCCAATATCATATACCAATTCTCCTTACTCCTCCATTCAGTGTGGGCATATATCATAAGAAAGAAATTGGCCACATAGCGTGAGACTGCATAAAATTGTCTATTTATTCAAAAACTTTTCCCCATACAAAAACCCCTTGTTAATTAAGCGTAAATGTTTAAGGCAAATGTAAAACCTGTGTGCTGGGTATGGTGCCTCTCTCCCCTCCGGATTTCCGATGGAGCAGGTTCCACTGCGAGATGCAGCGGTGTACTTCCTGGTTTTCCGTTGGTGGAACGCACCGTGAACCTCACACGTTCTGACGTCACTTTCATGTTGACCTACGCCCTGATGCGTTTCGTCATATCCGACTTCGTCTCGAGGGCGTAGGTCAACATCCGGAAGTGTGTTATTTATAATGAGCGGCAGGTTGCTAAACCAATCACAAGACGCCCACAGTTAAACGCAGCGAAGCCCTGTGTTTTCATCCATAGAGGTCCCGTGCAGACACCTCTATGCTGTGTGCGACCGCGGCTCTGCCAGAATAGTCAGCAATGTATAACAATACTCAATACAAATGTATAATATAACATATAAACAATATATGTCTGCGACATCCCCATAAACGCAATCAAATGCATCCGTAGTGTGAAGGGGCATATTCCTGCAAATTATCTACAGTCACCATACATTAATATGCACCTCTACTGCGCATGATCTCTAGTGTGACTCATAGATTGAATTCAATATTCCACTAGATATATTTTAGTATTCTGGTTTGCAGAGAATGGCTAATTGCAATTACACTCGCCATTTAAAACCGATAAGGAATACAAATGTAAAAGCTATAATATGCAGTGAACTCAGGATCCAGGCAAATTTAAATGACCATGGAATGATTATTAAGTCCTGGCATCCTAGGATGTACACATATATATTAGGTAAAAAATTGAAAGTTTTTAATAGGATAAAGTTAAAACCATTGTCAGTGCCGATCCTGACCTCCCTGGGCCCTAAGCAAAATTCTGCTAAGGGGCCCTCTACCTGACCCGTGATGCCGTGAGCTATGTAAACCATTTGCCATTGCCACACAGTCACACCTGATACTTCAGTGCTCCCAATACAATCCTTCCTCCTTTAAACAAAACAGTCAAAGAATAAGTACAACAATATAGAACAGAATGATGTTCAAGCAAACAATATTTATTGAATAGAGTACATCAGGGTCCTCAGAGAGCCCCTCCATACATCAGGGTCTCCAGAGAGCCTCCCCCTACATCAGTGTCCTCAGAGAGCCCCTCCTTACATCAGGATGCCCAGAGAGCCCCTTCTTACATCAGGGTCCCCAGAGAGCCTCCCTTATTTCAGGGTCTCCAGAGAGCCTCCCTTATTTCAGGGTCTCCAGAGAGCCTCCCCTTACATCAGGGTCTCCAGAGCCTTACATCAGTGTCCCCAGAGAGCCTCCCCTTACATCAGGGTCCCCAGAGAGCCTCCCCTTACATCAGGGTCCCCAGAGAGCCTCCCTTATTTTAGGGTCTCCAGAGAGCCTCCCCTTACATCAGGGTCCCCAGAGAGCCTCCCCTTACATCAGGGTCCCCAGAGAGCCTCCCCTTACATCAGGGTCCCCAGAGAGCATCCCCTTACATCAGGGTCCCCAAAGAGCCTCCCCTTACATCAGGGCCCACAGAGAGCCCCCTTAAACCAGTGTCTTCAGAGCCTCCCCTTA
Source organism: Lithobates sylvaticus (assembly GCA_028564925.1). Lineage (NCBI taxonomy): Eukaryota > Metazoa > Chordata > Amphibia > Anura > Ranidae > Lithobates > Lithobates sylvaticus. Next base: position 409,520,067 of record CM053030.1, read on the forward strand.
CATCAGGGTCCCCAGAGAGCCTCCCCTTACATCAGGGTCCCCAGAAAGCCCCTCCTTACATCAGAGTCTGCACATAGGTTCCTCCTTACATCAGAGTCCACACAGAGGCCCCCCTTACATCAGAGTCTGCACAGAGCCCCCCTTACATCAGAGTCTGCACAGAGCCCCCCTTACATCAGAGTCTGCACAGAGCCCCCCTTACATCAGAGTCTGCACAGAGCCCCCCTTACAGAGTCTGCACAGAGCTCCCCCTTACAGAGTCTGCACAGAGCCCCCCCTTACAGAGTCTGCACAGAGCCCCCCTTACAGAGTCTGCACAGAGCCCCCCTTTACATCAGAGTCTGCACAGAGCCCTCCCTTATAGGACAATAGGATAGAGTGTCCCAGTCCTATTGTGACCATACAATGCTAGTACTGTCTGCCTCCGATAGTGCCCACACTGCCCAGTGACACTGACCTGCTCTCTTTCTGGTGGTGCGGTACAGCGTGGCTCTCTGTCTCTCTGGTGGTGCGGTACAGCGTGGCTCTCTCTGGTGGAGAGGGTACAGCATGACTCTCTCTTTGGTGGTGCGGTACAGCGTGGCTCTCTCTCTGGTGGTGCGGGTACATCGTGGATCTCTCTGGTGGTGAGGGTACAGCGTGGCTCTCTCTCTGTTGGTGCGACTACAGCGTGGCTCTCTCTCTGGTGGTGCAGGTACAGCGTGGCTCTCTCCCTTTGGTGGTGCGGGTACAGCGTAGCTCTCCCTTTGGTGGTGTGGGTACAGCATGGCTCTCTCTGGTGGTGCGGGTACAGCGTGGCTCTCTCTGGTGATGCGGGTACAGTGTGGCTCTGTCTGGTGGTGTGGTGCAGCGTGACTCTATCTCTGGTGGTGCGGTTACAGCATGGCTCTGTCTGGTGGTGTGGCGCAGTGTGGCTCTCTCTCTGATGGTGTGGTACAGCGTGGCTCTCTCTGGTGGTGCGGGTACAGCAAGGCTCTGTCTGGTGGTGCGGGTACAGCGTGGCTCTCTCTGGTGGTGCGGGTGCAGCGGGGCTCTCTGGTGGCGCCAGTACAGCGTGGCTCTCTCTGGTGGTGCGGGTACAGCGTGGCTCTCTCTGGTGGTGCGGGTACAGCGTGGCTCTCTCTGCTGGTGCGGGTACAGCGTGGCTCTCTCTGGTGGTGCGGGTACAGCGTAGCTCTGTCTGGTAGTGCGGTACAGCGTGGCTCTGTCTGGTGGTGCGGGTACAGCGTGGCTCGCTCTCTGGTGCGGGTACAGCGTGGCTCCCTCTGGTGGTGTGGTACAGCGTGGCTCTCTCTGGTGGTGCGGGTACAGTGTGGCTCTCTCTGGTGGTGCGGGTACAGTGTGGCTCTGTCTGGTAGTGCGTTACAGCGTGGCTCTGTCTGGTGGTGCGGGTACAGCGTGGCTCTCTCTAGTGTCAGCAGCAGCCTGCAGGTCTCCCCACCGTGCGGACGTCCACCGCTCGAGGAGGAGAGCGGAACTGTGAGCGCGGCTATGAGGCTGAGCTGTGTGTGAGAGAGACACACAGCTCAGCCCATGCAGCCGCCAGAGATGACAAAGGCACGGCTGCCTAGCGGTGCCTAGATGACCTCCCACTGTGCGGCCTGATCAACATGTGGTCCGGGCCTCGCAGAGCCGATCCACCCTTGGGGCCCCCCCACAGCAGCGGGGCCCTACGCAGCTTGTGTAGTCAGCATATAGGGTGGATCGGCTCTGACCATTGTATACAAACACATTAAAAAACATAAAAAAAACACATTAAAAAACATATAATTGAGTGACCTCAAGGACTCTCATAACACCTCTAATACATATATATATATATATAATATATATATATATATATACCACATGTAACAAACACAAAGGCTTGGAGTGCGTAGAATTATATAAATCCAATGGTTGTTTGGATACGTGGAGAGGTTGAGTCGTGTTCGGAGGTCGCTCAGAAAATCGCTCTACATGTTACGCGCATTAATGCGCTTCTTCAGGAGCTTGCGTATCATAGGCTTAGTAAAGGCATGTAGTCAAAACCATGTATGTCTAGTGTCACCGCCAAAAAAAAGGTGATAGACACACAATGGTAGATACTTATCCACAACGGCGGAATGAGTGAACTGACGTCAATATAAATTGTTGTAACATTAACCAGTTTACCAATGGTAGAGAGGAAAGTGTTTGGCTAAAATAGCCACTCACCTTTGTGGACAAAAGCTGTGGTAAATGATAAAGAACGAGCAACCGCCGTGTGTGGTCAAGTGGAGATATAGTAGCCTGACTACTATAGGCTACATATCTTCACATGACCACACAAGGCGGTTGCTTCAATGCGCGTAACATGTAGAGCGATTTTCTGAGCGACCTCCGAACACGACTCAACCTCTTCACGTATCCAAACAACCATTGGATTTATTTAATTCTACACGCTCCAAAACTTTGAGTTTATTACATTTGGTGTATATATATATATATATATATATATATATATATATATATATATATATCATATATATATATATCTATTAGAGGTGTTATGAGAGTCCTTGAGGTCACTCAATTATATGTTTTTTAATGTGTTTGTATACAATGATTTTAACTTTATGCTATTAAAAACTTTCAATTTTTTACCTTATATTTACGTGTGTCTATAAAGTCCATGTTTCTACTCTATTTTTTTTCACATATTGTAAGTGATGAAGTCAGATTGTCTGAGGCCAACAGAGTGAGAAGAGAAGTAGCTTTAAGGAGCACCAGCTGTGCAGTTGAGAGGAAGCTTGTGGGAATGAGGGACAAGAAAATGTGGGCAATCAGCTTCAAGCAGAGAGCTTGCAGAGAGGTAATCCGGACACCAAAGTGTGGTTAAGGGTTTCCTGGCCATGTTTATTCATCATCAGAAAGGCAAACACAACAAAATAAAAGAGGTTCCCTCACAGGGGTAAATACTCACAGTCCAATAAACAACAAAAGTTATGTAGCCTATCGGCTAGTTGAAATGCTGCAACCTAGGAAGCAGGTAAACGCTATAAACAACTCTTCCCTGGACTGACTGTTTGTCACAGTAAGCATAGCTGCTTCTTATGATCCCCCTAGACATATTGAGCATTTAACCCTTGCAGTGTGGAGGGAGCCCCATTGCAAGGTTAAAAACATTTTTGGGAGATCAATTTAAAGCAAGGCTGCACTTTGTCCATGCTAGACACAGCAATGAGTTTTACTTTAATACCCCCTTCCAAGAAAAAAAACACTCATCTTTCGTTCACTTTGCTCAGCTGCTGAGAGTGGAGGAAGTCCTCTTGTGTAAGCTACATGTTACTGTAGTGATAGTTGACGCAGATCTATGAACACTCCAGATGTGACAATTCTTGTGCTTGATTACTGGCACAACCCTTTCACATGGGATGAGCCACATATGTTTTCTTCATTCCCAACTGAGTGGAGCAGTGAAGACAAGGTGAGTATGCATTGCTGGGATTGAGGGGCAATAAAGTAGACTTGATGTGTTGTGCTGTGTGGGCAAAGCACAGGTTTGATTAACATTTTGCATAAAAGCATGTTTGATTTAAATTTTGCATGAACTTTGAAAAGATTGTTGCATTCAAAAGTGATACTGCTCACAACATACACATTTTCCACAACTATACAAAGCATTCCTTCTGTGATTTCTGTAATTTTTTTTCCTTAGCAGAGTAAAGCCTGTGTATGGAAAATTGCTGTCAATACATCATTGCACATGTTTTCAATGAGCCTCTTTTTATTTTCTTACAAGTTTGTGCCACTTCAGCAGACTTAAATCTAAATCATTTGTGACAAAACTTACATTATTTGATTCATTTTCTAATCATTTATTTAGTAACAACACAATGTGCATAAAGTACATTGCAGTGAAAGAGCCTATTTATGAGAAATGGTCTCCTTGACTTGGAATTATAGAAGTGCTGTATTGGAAAAAAAAAGTGGATGCCCTTTTACTTGTGGCTACTTTTGCATATTTTCACTGGCATAGACCATAATGCTGTACATTCCACAATATGGTGTGCACAAGATTATAATAGCTGACCAACGTAATTACACAACTTATTGAAAAACAGGAATATTTCCATGTACTATGGGACTATGGGAAGGCGGCAGGCCAGACCGACAAACATGCATAAGAGAGAATAAAAACACAAAGCACTCACTTATGTGTCACCCGGACACGGCGCATCTAGGATCGGCAGGAGGGCTTGGTGATTGGCCCTCCTGATCACATGACGGCCGTGTCGAATCACGGCCGTCATGTGATGTAAACAAACAGCCGGTTGCTAGGCAATCGGCCCTCCTCTCCTCACACGGAAGTCGTCGGTGAGGAGAGGAGAGCGGATCGCTGCAGCCGGCTGGTGATCAGTGAGCATTATCTGTTTTTTTTACAGTTTTTTACTCACTGATCACCAGTGTAGTGTCCCCACAGTAAAAAACACACATGTCCCCACAGTAAAACACACATGTCCCCAAAACACACATGTCCCCAAATAATAAAAACACATGTCCCTCACATATGTCCCAGTAAAATAACATGTGCCAATGATTATCTGCACACATATGTCCGTGAT
>CM053030.1:409525147-409578320 GCA_028564925.1 Lithobates sylvaticus
GTGTTCCTCCTATCACGGACAGGGAGGAGGAGGAGGAGGCTTTTGAACACTGCCGTCTGCATGACACGCTGATCATGTAGGCAGACGGCGGTGACTCGAGTATAAACCAAAGGGGGCACTTTCAGCCCTAAAAAAAGGGCTAAAAAAAGGACTGAAAATCTCGGCTTATACTTGAGTATATACGGTATGTCCATTTATTATAAGTATATTAAGCTGCAACTACATCTCGCTCAATATAACCCCAATTTTTGAAATGCTCAAGCAGAAGATTTAGATATGGGCCCGTCTCCCCCTTGGGGTTATGGGTCGCATAAACCTTGTGAAGATGGTTCTACTACCAAAAATCTTATACCTGATCTGGCATTCGCCAGTATACTTGGTGCTCAAAGTAAGGGAAACTATCCTTAAACCGTTTATCTGGGGCAACACTAGACACAAGCTAGCATGGCATAAGCTGAAACACCCGACTGACCTTGCTGGAATGGCACTTCCCGACTTCAATGCATGCTATCTAGCGGCCCAACTATCACAAATATTCCATGTTGACAAAGTGGACAAAAACAGGTTCCTACACTGCTTATGCCCAAGATGGATACAGCCCACTTTGGACCCTCTAGTGGCAATAGCGGGAGGAGTGGAGGGCTAGGGACGACTGACCAACAATCGATCTCTACTGTATCAATATAGGAAGATATGGAGTATGGCATCAGATAAATTACATAACACACTACCGCATAGCTTTGCCTCACTATGGCACAATAGAACCCTACCAGAGTTCGGCCTCATTCAGCATAGTGGAGTGTGGAGCTCTAGGGGAATATTCTACTTGTCACACATTACTCACAATGGGAAACAGATGGGAGGGAGAAGTGGGCACTATAGAGGACGATGAGTGGAGTGACGCTCTAGATACATGCAAATTAGTGTCCCCCAAACTGTCAGACCGCCTAACTCAGATCTACATAATACACAGGGCTTACCTCATGCCACTCAGAGTCTCTAGGTATAAAAACAGCCAGTCGGTCACCTGTCCAATGTGTGACCTAGCTGTGGGCATGTTTTTCCACTTAATATGGCAATGCACCAAAATCCAGGCATTTTGGACACAAGTTGTGCGATTTTTGCATGATACAATGGGCTCACCGATAACGCTTCAACCACAACCGTGCCTCCTGGGTATCTTTTCAGATCCCGGGTTCAATAAATTCACCAAAACATTCTTTTCAATCTTATTTTATTGGAGAAAGAACAGAAGTAACAGGTATATTAATCACATTACAACATATAGTACACAAGAAGCTTACATACATCAGTGAGGTAAATCTTAACGGGTTATGCACCATATCATACGCATTTCTAATGTAACTGTGGTGCGTCGCTATATAATATCTTGTTCCCAAGAAGAGTGACTGGCGACATCTGTGCGTCTATCAGCCCCTATTTCTGTTCCAGCTAAACACTGATCTATGGTGAACTGCGGTCCCTCCTAATCGGGGTGGTATGCTGTAGGGAACCCTCTTTGGCTTAGGGTATACGTCAGATTCACAGATCTATACTGGGCATTTGACCTCGGTTCCTCTACTTGTGTGCTTGGTTCAGTATGGGGGGGGGGGGATGCAGATAGGGATAGAAACAAGAAAAAAAAATGGTTAGATCAAGAAAGAAAGATAGGTGAGGTTAAAGATCACTCCAGCAGGGCTACTCGGTAGGTGAGGTTGCGTCATCAGCAGCCCATAGGGTGAAGTCTTCGGAGTACCGGAACACTGACCATGAGGTCCAAGTGAGGGAGAACTGTTCCTCCTTCCCGTTTTCCTGCGCCAACAGCCGCTCTAGATCTCTTATCTGATCCACTTCAACAGCCCACTCTCCCAGGGAAGGTGTAACCGCTGTTCTCCAATGGCGGGGGATCACCGTCCTGGCCGCGGCCAGAAAGTGACGCAGTATGTCTTTTTTAATTAACTTAAGGGGTCCTGGGATCATAGATAGGAGGGCTATCTCTGGTGTGTGCTTAATTGAGGTCGCCATCAGCCTGCAGTACAAGTCAAAGATCCTCTGCCAGAGCTTCCTAATGGGAGGGCAAGACCACCAGATGTGGAGCATTGTCCCTCTAGAGGACAGGCATCGCCAGCAGGCATCTGGCGCAGAGGGGTTGAATCGTTGTATAGTCGCTGGGCATCTGTACCATCTCGTCAACAATTTAAACCCTTTTTCTTGGGTCTTAGTTGCTAGGGATATCTTATGCGTCAGGATGAAGCATTTTAGCCAATCAGTGGGTGGAATAGAGTGTTGTAGGTCTGCTTCCCATTTCTGCGTATAGGGTGGAGGGTCGGGGGTAGATAAGTTCAGTAGTAGGGAGTAGAGTAGGGATACCACATGCGTCGGCGGATCAGGTTGTAACAGCAGTTCGTCGAAGTCAGAAGGGTCAGTTAGGATATCCGATAAGGAAGGGAAGGAACGTATGTAGGACACAACTTGGCTTCTCTGCAACCACATTGTTGGGTGCCTCGAAGCTGTCTGGGGAGGTGTATTCGTTCTTAGGGATGGGTCCGCGCGAAGGACCTGGGCTAGGCGTCTGTGGTTCTCCTTGTTCCAGGGTCCGAATCTCCTCCACCAAAACATTCTTGCATGAAACACTCTTTTCAGCACGAAAGGTCATAGCCAGAGCCTGGATGAGACCCAACCCGCCGGAGCTCTCACATTGGATAGTGGAGGTTAATAACGCTCTACCTTACAAAAAAAGTATCTATTCTCATAGAGAATGCCCGTCCAAATAGGACAAGATATGGGACGGCTGGCTTAAAGCCCCCGAAGCTTGTCTCTGATTGTGACATGATATGCTATGTTCCCTGGGCTTTCCATTCCTCCTTTTACTTTTTTCTTTTTTCTTTGTGGTCATCTCTTTTTGCTCAATACTCTCATTTTCAATGACTCCCCATAACGTGTATAATAAAAAAAAAAAAAAAGGTGAATTTATCACAACATAGCAAGTATACTATATGGATAAGACCAATTGTGTATGGTACTAACAATACTGTCTGGTGTTGTTGATACATACGTTAAGTAGAGATGTTAATATACACCTCCTATAAGCAATACTGATTATTTTGCTTGGCGTTTGTTAAAAAACCTATTGTATGTATCTTTTTTCCTTTTTTTGTTCAATAAAGAACTTCGTTCAATGAAAAAAAAAGAATATCAGAGGTCCTAAATGATGTCTGTGTCCCATTCAGGAGCATTCTCCAGACTCAATGTGAAAGATTTCTCTTCATCAAGAACATAGACAGCAATATGAAAAGTGTAACTAATAGATCAAGCAAGGATTATAATTATAAACTAATCAAATTTTATTGCTGTGTGTTACTCATCACTTCCTGTCCAGGAACTGAGATTCAAAACCTGACCCACTCCAAAAGGTTTGGCTGGAGTTGCACTTTACTGCCTAAACAAGTCATCATCATGTGCTGTAATATTGCAGGAAACGTCAAAGGTATTTTTCGATTAGTTAAATAAAAGAGAGCAGGATTTCACATGCTTATATTTTGTGTTTCCCGTGCATTAAACCTTTGACAGATTTCTGCCTAAGCACGAAATACTTTTTAATCTCTACGTATCTTCCATCAAAATACATGCATAGTAACATTTGTCTTTCATAATGGCATTGTTAGCTAATCTGATCACAAAGTCACAGGCTGTTAGCCTTACTGAAGATAGTGATTGAGTGGATGTGTTTCTAGTTTCATACTTCATTTCGCCTGTGTTGGTTTTTTTTTTTTTTTTTTGGGGCTAATCCCAGCCACATTTCACAATGTTGTATGTTAATTTGTGAAACATGAAGAAGAGAAAGTTTAAAGGTTCACATGTTGAATATAACAGAGTTTGAATTGCATTAACCAATTTCATCATAATCAGACTTGCAATTCTAAAAGACAACCTGGATCTAATCCCTACAGAAAATGAATACTAGAGCAGCATTGTACTATGTGATAAATTTGTAATTAATTTTGGATTTTGCACAGCCATTCATATTATCATTTAATTACCTTTACCTCAATATTAATAAGTCCTATTATATTCTACTTTGAATTTTATTTGCACAGCTTTATTGGTCAAATGGAATGTTCACTCTTGCATTGCCGAAAATTAAGTTTTGGCTCTGTTGGGATTCCAAGCAATTGCACAAATTTAATTGAAGCTGCATTAAAGATTTTCATAAATTTTTGTCCTACTTATAATACCTTTGCTGAAAGAAAAACATGGCAAATGAAATGAAGAAAGAAAATGGGAACATAAACACAGTGAGGATAAAGAATATATATATTATAAAATAGTTTACTGTATATAATATAGGTGATTAAATAAACATCATTGTTCATTATTGTCTATTGTAAAAGATGACCCAGTTTTGCCCAAAGCCCCTCATCATTGTTTATTCTAAAAGATGACCCAGTCTTGCCCAGAGCCCCTGGAGGTAGGTTTGTTAGGGTTAGGTTGCAGCACCCAGGTTTACCCCACTGGTGTTAAAGTGTTTCTAAACCCAGGATCCTGCTTTCACTATATCTGGTCTGACACAGTACATGGAAATGCAATTATTTTAGTAAATATAAACTGCTAAATACCTTTTATCATCAGCAGTTAGAGCAGTCTTGTGATAGACTCTGTGTTATCAGGAAATTATCAGGGGATGTTGGAAGGAGGGGAGAATCAGAAAAGCCAGAATCAAACCGTATTTTTACACAATGCGGATGATTAACTCCTTAAGTTCCACAGTGAGTATAACAAGTATGCTTTACTGCATATACAGACTGATTTTACTGCTGTGGGTTTAGTAACACTTTAAGTGCAAGACTAAGTTAGCATGGTATGTGGTACCAGAATCAGAGTCAAGACGATGTCCAGTTACAACAGGGTCAAAAAAAGGTCATAATTCAGCAACATACACAGAAACATGAATGTGATTTAATTGTGTACATTTTAAAGTAGAACTAAAAGTAAAATGTTCTTGTCATTTTGAATAAAGTCATAGAACACCTGTTTTTTTTCCCCATCTGTTTCCCATTGGGGAGATTTCCCTTAACTTCCTGTCCCATATCCATATCAGAAAGTTAGAAGAAATCCCTTTAAAGTGAGGGAAACCCTGGTTGTCACCAAGATCACGTAATCTAGTGTCCCCATTGGAAGATTTACCCTCTATTCATGGATTACTTTCCCTTTCACTCTTGTTAATAAAAGTAAACAGTACAAATACAGAGGATGAACCTCTCTAATGGGGTCACAGCAATAAAAACCTGACAGTTGTTATAACGCCTCTCCACTCTATCCAAAACTAATAAGAAAAAACAAAATGCATTGGCTGTCTTTTTCACTGCTAGTTATAAACAGTTAAACAATAAAGACTTTGGACTCCTAAGGATTTTTCATCTGGCGCTCCCTTTGTCCTATTACAGCTGATAGCTGGCACACATGACTGTAAAATAACTCAAACAGTGACTGCAGTTGATTGCCATGCTCCGGAAGAAGTCCTTTGGTGACGAAACCAGTTGGGCAGAGTTACACGTTCCTGTCATCGCAATACCCGGATACAGTTGTGATTGCCATTTTATCTATTAGAGCTTAGTGTTTTTTTTTTCTGTTTTATTCCTGAACCATGTAAGTGCAATATTTTTTAACAAATGCGACTTGTAAGGAGGTTTTACACTATGAGTGTTTATCTCTTCATTGGGACTGCTACCATTGACACGGATGGTCCTGAGGACCGATGTTATTCAGTGGCCTGTCTGGGACTGCTTTCATCTGGCTTCCATATCTGACCGGCGCATGAGGAGACATTAGAGTTTGTGTGACCTTCTGAAATAGGAGGTCCATACTCTGTGGTAAGAGTACAACTTGACTTATGGTGGCGGTGAACCTTTTTCACTTTTTTACTTTTTCACTGTTCTCACCTATTTGGAATTCATTCATTCTGAATGGACTTTGATTTTTTTTAACTGTTCAGTCACATTTTTTCACCCCTTTTATTTCTCATCTGAAGTTGTCCAGCTAGGTGATGTTGGCAGGGCCATCCATGGCTTGAATTTTGGACAATTCACATACAATTAGACAAAAATTTGAGCCATATATTAGCAGCTTAAGTTGAGCTCTTGTCACTGTAATGACAGGAAAACACTGGCATTTTCCAGATAATAGCATCCAAACCAGAGTCCGCCAAATGTTTTTTTGTGTAGTCAAATGCAATCGGACAGCCCCATTGCTGTCTGACAATAATGGCTGCTTCATGGATGAAGAAACATTTTAAGAAAAGCATTTGGATGAAGAAACATTTTAAGAAAAGCATTTGGACCTTAATCAACCATAAAAGGGAATAAACATGAAAGATACTCCAAACATTTGAATGAGTTGCATTGTGCAACTGCTCTGCGCAGGGAAAAGCAATTAGTTTACTTTAATGTTGATCTCACCAGCACTCCACCTTCTTTGCCCCCCTGCTACTCCATTAAGATGTTGGGTATGAAGAAATACAATTGGCATAGTATGCTAGTATGACTCATTACCCTTCTGCGGATGTGATGGAGTTGTGTCTTGTGATTGATCACTCACCCAGTGCAGTCACATATGGGCATTCAAGAGGACCATGCACTCCAAGCAAGGTCCATTCATTTATTTATTGTTGGACCCCTTTTAAGGTACTGCATTAGACTGCAACCAAAGAAGAAGAATCTGTGTCAGGAGAAAAAACTTTAGTAAAGTTAGTTTCTATACCAACCTTTCCCCTAAACCCTTAAGCCCCCATACACACGGTCGGAAAATCCGACCACCAAATCCATCGGATTTGGTCCGACGGATTTAGTCCGACACTGGTGTTGCATACACACGGTCGGACAAAGTTGTCGGAAAATCCAATCATTCTGAACGTGGTGACGTTCGTTGCGTACGACAGAACTACGTAGAGGCTATTAGCCAATAGAGAAGTTTTTTTTAAAAGAATAAAAAAATATTAATTTTGTTTTTTTTTTTTTTTTTTTCTCTCTCTTCCTTCTTTCTTCTTTTTCTTTTCTCTCTCTCCTTCCTTCTCCCTCTTCCCCTCTCCCCCCCCCTTTTGCTCTCTCCCTCTTCCCTCCTCTAGACCCCCTATTGTCGAAATATGACAGCTATTAAAGTTTGTTCTTTCAATACAAGGGGACTAAATGTAGCATCTAAGAGATCACAAATCTTATATTCTCTCCAGAAACAAAATGTAGGAATTATTCTCTTCCAGGAAACGCACTTCCGTACAAATCAACTACCAAACATACAGAATAGACAATATCCCAACTGGTATCACGATACATACCCATATTCAAAATCCAGAGGGGTCTCAATAGTAATTCATAACTCAATACCTCATCAGGTTTTAGAAAAATGGACAAGTCGAGAGGGCAGAGCACTATTGCTAAAGCTGAATATATACGGACAGATATACACTTTTATTAATATCTATCTACCAAATATAGATCAAATTAAAACAGGCATTCAACTACTAACAAAGATGATGATTAAAGCAGAAGGGACAATCATAATTGGAGGAGACTTCAATTTTGTTCTAGATCGAAATATGGATACCACATCAAAGACAGGACCTCAAAAGAAAAGTGAGAAAAGAGCATTTAAAAAACTACTAGAACAATACCAACTAATAGATATATGGAGAATAACAAATCCAAGTATAAAAGACTATACATATTACTCCCAGGTACACGATACATACCATAGACTGGACTACTTTTTGATAAACTCCTCGGCGATTGCAACAACCTCTACCCCCGAGATAGGGAATTTCATATGGTCAGACCATACACCCATCTACCTAACTATAGATACAATAAATAAAAGTATGCCTAGAGGTACATGGAAATTAAATGATAATTTACTATTTGATGAATCCTGTAGAACTGAAATTGCTTCCGCGATATTGAACTTTACATCAGACCACATAGAAGACAATACATCACTCCCAAATCAATGGGAAGCCCTTAAATGTATAATAAGGGGCCTCTTTATTAAACATGGGTCTAGATTAAAAAAAATGAAAAACAATAGGTTAAAAGAATTGATACAAGAAATTTCGGTATTAGAGAAACACCATAAACAGAATACAACACGAGAAACATTAATGGTCCTCTCGGATAAAAGAGTAGAGTTGAGAACGATATTGAATGAACAATCACTTCGAATTAGAGACAAAAATCGCGCCCTATATTACCATCAAGAGAATAAACCAGGTAAAATATTAGCTGGAGCTTTAAAACAACAAACAAGAATTACATCAATTCCTAAAATTAAAACAGACTCAGGGGAACTGACGTATGATCCCAAAAAGATTATGGAAACTTTCCATACATTTTACTCTGGGTTATATAACCTACCTAACCGACTAACAAAACAAAACCTAGAAGACCTTGACCAAAAGGTAAAACAATACATAACAGAAACCCCGATACCACCACTACCTGATAGCGATATAGAACAACTTGAGAATGAATTCTCAGAAACGGAAATACAAATAGTAATAGACTCACTGACAATAGGTAAAAGCCCAGGGCCTGACGGATTTACCCCACGCTTTTATAAATTATACAAAGACCTGCTTATCCCAGTTTTAAAACGCACATTTAACTCTGTATCTATAGCTCAGCCATTTGTATCACAAAGTATGCAGGCATATATATCTCTCATACCCAAACCCGATAAAGACCATACACTATGTGGAAACTATAGACCGATCTCCCTGACGAATATAGATCTCCGAATCTACTCTAAAGTTATAGCCAATAGGCTTACCCCTAAACTACCAACAACGATACATTTAGACCAAGTAGGATTCGTGGAGGGAAGAGAAGCGAGAGATAATACCCTTAAAACTTTGACATTAGTCGAATATGCGAAAAGACACGCCATCCCATCCTGTCTATTGGCAGTAGACGCTGAAAAAGCGTTCGACAGGGTGGGATGGCGATTCTTTGAAGAGACATTGAAACAATGGGGACTGGGCCCTAGATTATTAGAAAAGATTCTGGTTCTATATCAGAATCCAACGGCCAAAATTCGAGCAAATGGGGAATTATCAGACACGATAACAATACGAAACGGAACCAGACAGGGATGTCCCTTATCCCCACTGATATATGTTTTAACTATGGAACATCTGATGACAGCAATCCGGATAAATAAGGATATACAAGGAATTAGAATAAAAGATCAGGAATATAAACTTTCAGGATACGCAGATGATCTATTATTATATATTACAAACCCCATAGTGACGCTACCCGATCTAATAAAAGAATTCAAACGCTTTGCTGAAGTTAGTAACTTCAAAGTTAATTATAATAAAACGGAAGCCTTAAACATTTCACTTACTACAAACACTGTTGATACTCTTAAAAGGAATTTCTCTTTTAAATGGCAAAATAGTACTATTAAATACCTAGGAATATTTATCCCCAATGACATCAGAAAACTCCAAGAAAACAACTATGTCCCACTAATACAAAAAATAACGAAACTACTTCAAAACTACAACAAAGGGATTTTCTCTTGGACAGGGCGTATAAATATTATAAAAATGGACATACTTCCCAAAATACTATATATATTCCAAACAGTTCCAATATTTCCCCTCAAAAACATATTGAATACTCTACGAAAACTGATAGGCAGCTTCATCTGGGCGGGTAAACCAGCAAGAGTCAGCAGGGAAACACTTATAAGATCTAAAAAAGACGGGGGTTTGGCTCTTCCGGATTTATCCACATACCTTAAGGCATCCCTGATCACTAGGATTCTGGATTGGTTTCATAATAAAGGAACTAAACAATGGGTGGAACTAGAGGAAGAAATTATGAATATAAATTTAAAAATACTACCATGGATAAAAAAAGAGAATAGACCATTAAGACAAGAAATGCCATTTTTGATTGAAGCAACACTGAAAACATGGGACGGACTGATGAAAAAGGGAATAGGGTCATCATATATAGGCCCAATGACACCCCTCTTCGGCAATCCCGATTTCCCCCCAGCAAATGAATCCAGAACCTTTTTAAAATGGGAGAAAAAAGACAACATCAGAATAGTACAAACAATGGAGAACAAAAAACTTATTCGACTAGAAGACATGGGTAGAGAACATGCACACAAATGGATACAACACAGACAGCTTCAGGAATATATAAATACTCTTGAGAAAACAGGAATATTGGACAGAACACCCACAACATTGGAAACATTATTATTACAAGAACAAAGACCCATACATAATCTCTCCAATATATATAAATATTTAATTTCAAACAGTAACACACAAGAGTTAAAGTATGTAAGAAAATGGGAACAGGAGATGGAAGAGGCCATACCCAGAGAGAAATGGGACAAAGCAATTTTACTAACACACAAAATGTCTCTATCCAATAGGCATCAGGAAAGAAACTACAAATTACTAGTGAGATGGTATAAATGCCCAATTGACCTGTATAAAATTAATGTAGAAAATGATAGCACCTGTTGGAGATGTCAAAAAGCAACCGGGACTATGTCACATATCTGGTTTTTATGCCCAAAGGTGTACATATTCTGGGAAAAAATATTTAAGATATATAGCGAGATGACAGATATAAACATACAACCAGAAATAAAGATCGCTATTTTATCAATGATACCAGGTACGATCAAAAAGATAAGAAAAGGGATACTAAAACACTGTTTAACCGCAGCTAGAACAGTAATAGCAAGGAAATGGAAAAACAATATAGCACCCTCAATTGAGGAATGGATCATAGAAATGGATGATATGCGTTCACTGGAAGAGAGGATTAAAAGGGAGGAGGATCCCAAAGATCACATAAACGAAACTTGGCAAAAATGGAAAGACTATAGGATGTCGTCCTTATTGCTGCGGACGATATGAGAGGGAGAGGGGAGGAGGGAGGATGGGAGAGACCTTGTCAAAATCCTTTTTTTTTTTTTTTTTTTTTTTTCTCTACTGGACACTAATATGAATGAAGAGAGTATGATAGATTGTTTGATAAGTTTTAATGACATATGATGGGGAGAAAGAATGAAAGTAATAGCAACCATATATAACTAACACGCAAAAGTACAGGAATAAGAAACTATGGAGTTATAAACAGACACAACTGTAAATGCCTGTATAATACATGTAACTGCAAAGTTTTATGTTTGTTAAGATGTGAAAATGGAAATAAAGTAAGATTTGAAACAAAGTTGTCGGAAAATCCGATCATTCTGAACGTGGTGACGTTTGTTGCCTATGACGGGACTACGTAGAGGCTAGTAGCCAATAGCTTTGGTCTTGTAATGTGATCTGAGCATGCGTGGCACTTTGTCCGTCGGAATTCGCTACACACGATCGGAATTGGTGTGATCGGACTTTGTTGTCGGAAAATTTTTAGAGCAGGAGATACAACTTTGTCCATCGGACAATCCGATGGAAAATGTCCGATGGTGCCTACACACGGTCGGAATTTCCGACAACATTGTCCGATAGGACAGAATCCATCGGAAAATCCGACCGTGTGTATGGGGCTTTAGAGGGTTCAGAGGGTTGTGCAACCATCTTGCCAATGCAATCCAGAGATACCGAGTGGCCCAAATCTCACAAGACACCGAAGACACAGTTAAAAATAATTTTCCCACAAGATCTGGGCTACACAACATTCCCTGGGATTTCTACAGAATGGTGCTGATGTCATCCTTACCTAGGCGCTACGGGTTGATGTGTTGTAGATAAATATTTTGTGGGAATGTCTGACCTTTTCCAAGCTTCAGTTTCTTCACTGACTGTGTTACATTCACTTCCAGGATTTGTTGATACCCAGTAGAATTCTTCCCTTTAACCTCACAATATTCAATATAGCTGTCACACAACTGCAGAACTTAACAGGCCCAGTCCCATACTTCTGTTCTGTTCTTTAATTGCTTTGCCTTTTCTCTCCCAAATTACCTTTGCCAATTGCACCCAAATAACAGAAATGCTTTAGGCTATCAAAAAATTCCATTCATTTCAGTTTTCCCACATCTTACAGATGTAAAACATAAAGTTTCTTGTGTCTCTCTGGGTCTTTATTGGTGAGATTATACACATTTTTCAAGTCCTTATACTTGCCCCAGTGATTGCAATGGAGTCCTAATGTCCATTTCATTTATATATATTTGTAATGGGGAATGCAAAAAAAGGTGAAGAATCACCCCTGTTATACAACAAGGAGATTTTGGAAAAGGCAGAGAAATTTTTTTCTTTTTCCATATTAGGCAGTATTATTTATTTTTAATGGCCTCCCATACAGATGGGAGCAGATTAGTGACAGTGTTGCCATTAGCCATGAAAGTTTGCTCTTAATTCAAAAACAGAAACCAAGAAAACAGTGATATCATGAAACTAAAGATTTGGATAATCAACATATCAATTTGGATCCCCTGATTTACAGTCATGACAGAAGAAAGGTTACAGAAGTTACATTTTCTGCTATTTATAATATTATCCCACTTTTCTATATTTCATATTAAATTAGCATAAAACAAGTTCATCTCTCCCTTAACATGCAATAAAGTATATGTAGAGAGTTTCAGTTATGCTATAGGGAAACAGCGACTGGACAAAAAAAAAAAAATATATATATATATATATATATATATATATATATATATATATATATATTCAGGAAAAAAGACGGGACAAGTGCTCTGATGCAATTATTTCTCTTTACTTCAATGTGTTTTCATATCATGCATAACAGCAGCGCAGCCACTGTACAGTTGCAAGCGGAAACGATCTTCGTCAGGCTATCTCTGGCAATGTGTAACACATCACTGAAAGGTTACCATATAAATACAAAAATCAAGGGAGTGCCACACAGACCTCACACCCAAATCACCAATCAGTATAATTAGGAGTGTTAAAGTTAACCCCATCAGTACAAAACATATCCAATCATTTAAGATCACCATACATTGTATACAATCGTTCCAATTTAAATGTCATGATCGTTCTAGACGTCAGTCATATAAATTGCCCAAAGCATTATAAACAAACAATTCTTCAAAACATTCCAATCTCAGGTATTGATATTAGTCCCACCAATACCTGCAATGAACAAAATTATCTATAAACATTCAGGAAACAAAGATTTCAAAATTAAACTTCAAGATCTGAATGTTTTAGCTGCCTATATCTACAGATTCACTTAACATTTTTAAATGTGGTTTTCTTTGAAGTTAATATAAACATAAACCCTAACAATAAACTTCTGTTGTTTGCTCCCTTTAGGCGTGTTAAAGTGGTTGTAAAGGTAAAAGGTTTTTTACTTTTATGAAGTCTATCCATTAAGGTGAAAAATATTTAAGGCTGGGTTTACCCCATTGCGAATTGGATGTGAATTCTCTGCATCCAATTCGCAATAGCAGGAGATTTCACATATCCCCGCAGCAGGACCGGCTTTTAGCCACATCGGTTGTTATCCTTAAAGTGCCAACTGCCCACTTTAAAAAACGGTACCGGGGTGATGCCTACAGCTGCAGGCATTACCCCAGTATTACCCCTGAAAGCCGAGGCCGCATATGTCTGTATGCTTGGCACTAAGGGGATAATATATAAATATATATATATATATATATATATATATATCAAACCTTGGGCAGGTTACTCTCCTGTTGATCCGTTTAAATGTTCAGAACAGCGTCAAGTGGAACTTCCAATCCTCCACCAATAATCATTCAGGAAAAAAGACGGGACAAGTGCTCTGATGCAATTATTTCTCTTTATTTCAATGCGTTTTCATATCATGCATAACAGCAGCCCAGCCACTGTACAGTTGCGAGCGCAAACGATCTTCGTCAGGCTATCTCTGGCAATGTGTAACACATCGCTGAAAGGTTACCATATAAATACAAAAATCAAGGGAGTGCCACACAGACCTCACACCCAAATCACCAATCAGTATAATTAGGAGTGTTAAAGTTAACCCCATCAGTACAAAACATATCCAATCATTTAGGATCACCATACATTGTATACAATTGTTCCAATTTAAATGTCATGATCGTTCTAGACGTCCGTCATATAAATTGCCCAAAGAATTATAAACTAACAATTCTTCAAAACATTCCAATCTCAGGTATTGATATTAGTCCCACCAATACCTGCAATGAAGAAAATAATCTATAAACATTCAGGAAACAATGATTTCAAACATAACTTAGCATAACTCGTGCATTAGAGAAACAGGTACATATCATAATCTTTATTCATTCCATTGGGGCTCAATGTCTGTAATCGACTAATCCACCAGGCTTCCCTCTTTCTCAGTTTCAAGATAGGATCGCCACCTCTTTTATCCCTCATGACCTCCTCAAGAACCATAAAACGCAGTTCAGAGTCAGAGTGTCCCTTATCCAAAAAATGCTTGGACACAGGGAGACTGGGCTGTTTAAGCCGGATAGTACTGCGATGTTGTGCTATCCGGTCTTTAATTTTCTGGGTTGTCTTCCCAACATATAATAAACCACAGGGGCACATAAGTATGTAAACTACATAGCATGATTGGCACATATAGAAGCCATTAATTTTAATCTTGTCGCCACATGTGGGATGTAAAAGATGATCACCTTTGATCAATAAGTTACATTGTATGCATTTTAGACACGGAAAACAACCCTTCCTTTTACTGCCAAGGAATGTCATTTTAGATGTTTTCTTATCACTTTTGTATTCCAATTTTACAAGCCAGTCTCTTATAGTTTTATTACGACTATAAGCACGCATAGGAGCTTGCTGTAAAATCTCAATCTGAGGGTAAGATCTTTTAAGCAGGGGCCAATGCTTTTTAATAATATTAAATACCTTCTCACTGTGGCTATTAAATTGAAAACTGAAGGGAAACCTCGGCTTATCCTTCACCTGATGACGGTTCCCACCTGTCACTACATCATTCAGTACTTTACTGCATTCCTGTCTAATCAAACTGTCTGGATACCCACGCTCAATAAACTTATAACACATCACATCTAGTCTAGCATTTCTCACTGCAACATTACTAACTATCCGTTTAACCCTCAACAGCTGACTTCTTACAATAGATTTAAAAACATGAGGAGGGTGGTAACTATTGAATAGCAGTAGTTGGTTCTTGTCACTCGGTTTCACATAAAGATCAGACTCAATGCGATTATTTTCAATATAGATCCGAGTATCCAAAAATGGAACAGAGTTACCACCAATGTTGATTTTAAATTGGATACCCGGAAAACATCCGTTTAGCATTTCATCAAATCACATGAGAGATTCAATGTTGCCCAGCCATATAGCAAAGACACAATGGTGAAGAAAAAGCTCATTACCAAATACATATTTATTTTCAAACTCATTCATGAATGAGCAAGCATATGGCGAGGCAACATTAGAACCCATGGCAACACCGTTCTGTTGAATGTAAAACTGATCCTTAAATAAAAAATAATTATTAAATAACAGAACATTCAGCAATTTTTCAAATAGTGTAACCTGAGCCTCAGAGTACATGTTACTGTTTTTAACCATTCCAATTGCTGCATTGATCCCATCCTAAAACATGAAATAGATATAAAGAAAGAATTTGCGCTAGGTGAGAGAAGAAAACTTATTGACAAAAATTGTGATAATGAGGAAATTGAACCAAAAAAAACCGTGAAGGTAGATCCTGCAGCTGGACATTAATAACCCCGGTATAGGGCACAAACAAGATATATGTAAACAGAAAATGCAGCGCTGGATAGTGGAAAATTGTAAATTACCAGTTAACGTGACCCAAATTAATTGGTGAAAATGGTAATAATTCAAACAAAATGCATAATCAGTTAATATGAATAACCCAAAAATGATTAGTGAAATAAATGTTCAAACAAAGTTCATACTCAATCAATGAAAAAAAAACCCCAGATGGAGGAAGTGAATAAATGAATACTCAAACAAAGTTCATATGTGAAAAAATTCAAAAAGTCCAAAGTGATTAAAGGAAATGAACAAATGAATTCATAAAAGTTCCTGTGAAATCAATCCAAAATGTAGATGTTGGTAGTAGTGCAGCCCATCACCACAGAGATAAAGCAAAAGGGGGGGAGGCTTACCAGAAAGCCAGCGACCGCCCTTATTCAGGGGGGTCAAACTGAGCTTAAGATGAACAGCCTTGGTGCTGTTGGGGATATCCCACGTCCGAGTCGATATCCGACGGCAACGGATCTCCTCACGAATGACGGCTGTTCGCCGAAAATCCTCGTGCGTCACTGTGCAAATACTCAGAAGTTAAATTCTTTCTTCAGTGTCGAAGTCAAAGAAGCTGTTTCGTAAGTTTGTCTTCACCGTCTTCATATTCCAAATGTTTACTTATCCTTTTCAAGCATGTCTTGTTTTGCAGTAGACAACGGTTGTTATGCTTCTCCCTGCACAGATCTGGGACACAGTGGGAAACCTTCATGCGGCCAAGGAAACAGGGTGCGCTGTGATTGGCTGAAATAAATCCAGCACGCGGTGTTCATGGGAGTTGTAGTCCCGGCCGGCCCCAGTCCACCTAGTACGAGCTATTCCCGGAAAGCCCGACTGATAATGAAAGCGACATCGGCTTCAGCAACTGTACAACCAGCCCGAGTGTTCGCAGGGCTGGTTGTACAGTTGCTGAAGCCGATGTCGCTTTCATTATCAGTCGGGCTTTCCGGGAATAGCTCGTACTAGGTGGACTGGGGCCGGCCGGGACTACAACTCCCATGAACACCGCGTGCTGGATTTATTTCAGCCAATCACAGCGCACCCTGTTTCCTTGGCCGCATGAAGGTTTCCCACTGTGTCCCAGATCTGTGCAGGGAGAAGCATAACAACCGTTGTCTACTGCAAAACAAGACATGCTTGAAAAGGATAAGTAAACATTTGGAATATGAAGACGGTGAAGACAAACTTACGAAACAGCTTTTTTGACTTCGACACTGAAGAAAGAATTTAACTTCTGAGTATTTGCACAGTGACGCACGAGGATTTTTGGCGAACAGCCGTCATTCGTGAGGAGATCCGTTGCCGTCGGATATCGACTCGGACGTGGGATATCCCCAACAGCACCAAGGCTGTTCATCTTAAGCTCAGTTTGACCCCCCTGAATAAGGGCGGTCGCTGGCTTTCTGGTAAGCCTCCCCCCTTTTGCTTTATCTCTGTGGTGATGGGCTGCACTACTACCAACATCTACATTTTGGATTGATTTCACAGGAACTTTTATGAATTCATTTGTTCATTTCCTTTAATCACTTTGGACTTTTTGAATTTTTTCACATATGAACTTTGTTTGAGTATTCATTTATTCACTTCCTCCATCTGGGTTTTTTTTTCATTGATTGAGTATGAACTTTGTTTGAACATTTATTTCACTAATCATTTTTGGGTTATTCATATTAACTGATTATGCATTTTGTTTGAATTATTACCATTTTCACCAATTAATTTGGGTCACGTTAACTGGTAATTTACAATTTTCCACTATCCAGCGCTGCAGCAGGTAAGTCCTGACAAGTACACAGTGGAGCTTTCAAACAGATATAACATGTTGCTTTATTTAAAGTGATATTAAAGGTCATTTTTTTTATTTCTTAAAAGTAAAAAAATTTCTTAAAATAAAAAAAGGTTATAGTTGATATTGCTCCGAGAAGTACCTTACCTCCTCTTTATCTCCTCTTTGGAAGTCGCCCGCCAGTGCTGTCCCCTCCTCCCTCCCTGCTGCCCCATTAGAAAGCTGAGTGCTATGGGGGCACCCACTCCCAAGCCCACTCCCAATTGGCATCCAGTGCCACTAAGCCATGCTTCGGCTCCCTTCTTATAGGAGGTTGACTGACAGCAGCAAGCGCCTATGGCTCCCACTGCTCGCAGTGCTTCTTCTGAGATCAGGAAGAGAGGGGAACGATTGCTAAAGCCAGGACGGTGCTGGAGCAGAGAGAGAAGCCAGGTAAGTGTTTAGGGATGTGGCTGGTAGAAAAGATAGCAGGGTTTTTTTTTTACCTTAATGAAGAGCATGCATTAAGGTAAATAAAAAAAAAATACTTTAGAACCACTTTAATACCTAAACATACTGAGCCCTTTAAAAAGTAAATGTTGTCTGATTAATAAAAGTTAAAATGTGACTGTACTGTGCTAGCTAAATGAAGAGGAAGAGACAAGTGATAGTTTTACTTGAAAAGTACTCCCAGTTATCTTTTGAGAAGCCCCTAAAACATAAAGATCCTGATTGCATTCAGAAAAGATGTGTTTGCTGTTAATCAAAGTGCTGTAACTTGTTTGATTTTAATTATTACCTCATCCACTCACGAATGAAATTGCGCAGGTGCTCTGTTTAAGTGGTATACTGTGGTTCTGCTAAGCTTCATGCATTGATTAATATCTCATTTCCATGAATCAAGTAAAGAGCTAATCAAACTTTAATATGCTGATCTTCTTTTTTTCAGGTTTGATTAGTGACACTCTCATCGCTTCTGAAAATTAAATATTAAATAGATGTCGCTACAAAAGACATGTCTCGACGATTTATTGCTAGATCTTTTCCTCTTCATAGCTTTTAGGTTTGTCCATCTAGCAGAAATCGGTAAACACAACTGACTGAAATAACTTATTTGTAATTACATTATTTTTTAACAGGTCGGTGGCCTAGGATTTATTGATGCTAGAGACCTTACATTTCTATCAGTACAGGTTGCCTTTCCATTTCAGTGTCGACGGCTCTTCCATTTGTTATTATCTCCTTCACCCTGACAACCAAGGCACTCTGGGGCTGTGGTCGGATTCACAATTTAGCAATCCATTACAGTACGGTAATGTGCATTATGTTGCATGTTAATGCATACTGCTTTAAGGCAGCCTATTCCCTATGAATTGGCTGTCAATGCACCACAACATACTAAGCTTTTTTGAGCAACACCTACCATGCATTCGAGATGGACTGCAGTGCCTTGTTCTCTACTATACAATGGGTTTGGGTGGCATTCATAATGAATGGCACAGAAATCCGCAGTGCAGGTGCATTGATTAATCACTTACAGTCGGAAGATTTTCCGCCTTAATAAACAGGCATTTTTTGCGATACGGCACTGCGTTGCTTTAACTTACAATTGCGCGGTCGTGCGACGCTGTACCCAAACAAAATGTACATCCTTTTTTTTCCCACAAATAGATCTTTCTTTTGGTGATATTTGATCCCCTCTGCGGTTTTTATTTTTTGCACTATAAAATAAAAAATAAGACAATTTAGAAAAAAAATCAATATTTTTTACTTTTTGCTATAATAAAAAAATATTAAAAAAGTAAAAAATTTCTTTAGGCCAATATGTATTCTTCTACATATTTTTGGTAAAAAAAAATAAGCGTATATTGTTTGGTTTACACAAAATTTATAGCGTCTACAAAATAGTGGATAGATCCATGGCATTTTTATTATTTAATTTTTTTTAATAGTAATGGCGGCGATCTGCGATTTTTAGCAGGACTGCGACATTGCGGCGGACAGATCAGACACTTTTGATACTTTTTTGGGACCATTGACATTTATATAGCGATCAGTGCTATAAAAATGCACTGATTACTGTGTAAATGTCACTGGCAGGGAAGGTGTTAACACTAGGGGGCAATCAAGGGGTTAAATGTGTTCCCTGGGAGGTGTTTCTAACTGTGGGGGGATGGGACTGACTGGAGGAGGAGATCTCGCTCTCCTCCCCTGTCAGAAGGGGGATCTGTCTGTTTACATTGACAGTAATAGGGTCGCTGGTTCAAATCCCGACCATGACACCTTCTGCCTGGAGTTTGCATGTTCTCCCTGTGCTTGCGTGGGTTTTCTCTGGGTACTCCAGTTTCCTCCCACACTCCAAAGACATGCTGGTAGGTTAATTAGATCCTGTCGATAAAATTGGCCAAATATGTGTATGTTGTATGTGTATGTGTTTGTAAGTGTGTCAGGACCCCACAGGGCAAGGACCGCACTATACCACAGATGGACACCAGTGGCAAAAAGCGTCCTGAGGCGATTCAGTTTGCATAGGTTGCGCTATACAAGTCATTCATTCATCTGTCTGTTTACATTGACAGATCTCCATTCTGGCTCTCTTTTCTGCAATCGCAGGTGGCTGGTGGACATCGCGGTCACCGGCCACACACAACAGGTCCCCCGCCGTGCAGCCAACGTGCACGATTTGCGGGAACGAGCCGACCTGCCACAGTATAATGACGGTGCCTGGTCGGCAAGTGGTTAACATGCACATTTTAGTGTACATTGCCACAAGGCACAGGTCTATCTCATAGGAAACCTTGGTGCATCTCACCCCTGTCTTTTGTCTCCAGTGTAATTGCAGGACTTGTGTAACTACACACCTCTGCTGTTCAGACATTAAACTTTGCACAGACAGCACAGTGTTGTCTACCTCTGGTGCTCTAACCTGCATTAAAGCAACTCCCTTTCTACATTAAGATATTTTAAAAGATAGGCCTCCCTGTAACAAAAAGAAGGAATAATACCCGCTCCTGCTGCTGATTTCCAGTCTCTTGTAAAACAATGGTGGTTGTGCCAGATACCAAGTTCCCAGTTGCAGGCTGTGGTTCCAGCCTCCAACTTCCAAGTCAATATAACGCACAAAAATGATAAAGAGGTTGGCAGATAAAGCCACAGCACAAAGCATGGGACCATTAAAGAAAAACTGCCATGAAAAAAAATACAGGGGCTGCTGTTGCTGGCTATCCTCTAAAAATGCCTGGCTATAATATATTCTATGTTGCTGACCTGGAACAAGCAAGTACAAAGTGAAGTCAGAATTCATGATCTACATACTTGTTCCAGGTCAATTACTCAGAAATCTCAGAAGCTACAATGTCAGCTTGGTGGACAGCATTTTTAAAAGAAGATAAGGCAGAAGATCTGGCAATTAGTGAATAAAACTTGCTGCGCTAATCAATTTAAATCAACTTAAGACAAATACTGTAAATATAATGTCCACTTGTGCAAAAAGTCCACATTGGTGCAAAAACTAAATAAATAAATGAGTGTCCAGAGAAATCCAACTGGTGAGCCCAAACCTAACCCATAGCCCAAACAAAATCCAGATAGTGTACCAACACAAAAAAGAATCATCACTACCAAAAGGCACAAATGCAGGCTTACCAAAAATCTATTACTCTCTTAGTATAGAGAAGTCATGGACAGCATGTGGAATCAGTGATCAAAGATTAGCTAAATCTTCAACACAAAGCTTTAGTTAATCTTTGATTACTGATTCCACACGCTTTCCAGGATATGATGATTACCCCAAGGTTTGAATGCCATTATACCTCTTCCATCAGTCCCCACATCTCCTAGCACACTCAGAGGAAAGATAGGAAAAAACATTCCATATAATGCGTAAAAAAACGTTAAAATGCACTTATATCAGGAAAACACAACATTGCACATAAAAAACAATCATAGCGAGGCTCCGACCAATGCATTTCGTGAAACGTCACATCTTCTGAGGTATGTGCCTCTGATAATTCTTTCATGATAAGTATCCCATAAATCTCTACATATGCCCCTGGCCATAGAGAGCGATGTCCATATCCATCTTTAGCTCTGTACATGCATAAAGTAGATGCCACTATTACTTATAGCCAGTCCCCCAAATTTTCGCCTGAATTTGGACCTGAAACTAAACCAAAGAAGCACAGGACTCCTTTGCAATCTGCAGCTGCCACGAAGATGTGTGAACCGGCTCCATTGAGAGCCGGTCACAGTCTCCTGTCATCCCCTGTGGGGAAACTGCCATCCAATTTGCATAAGTGTGAACCCAGCCTAAAAGGGCACTGAGAATGGGTTATCTAGTTTGCTTATTTGCCAGCAGCAACAGTTAGAGTTTATGCTGAACTCTGTATTACCCCAAACTTGAACCATATTCCTAGTCACCACAATGAGTGTCCCTACCAAAAGATTTTCCTTCTATTCCTGTTCTTTAGACAGTTTAACATTTTGTATTTCCTATCCCTTTCAGTGGTCACTAATATAAACACAAAAGGAAAATATCCCCAGCGGGGACACACAGAGCAATAAACATTTTGCAGATGTTCCACATACAATAAAAAATAGTTGCTTTAGATACAACCTTATTTATAAAGCAATGAATGCAACTTTCCTCAACTATTCACTGAAGGCACATTAAAGCGGAAGTTCCGCTGTTTTTTTTTTTTTTTAAAAAGTCAGCAGCTACAAATACTGCAGCTGCTGGCTTTAAAAAAATGGACACTTACCCCTTCAGCGTGCCCGCGATGTCGGGACACGGAGCCGATCTGTGGATCGGCTCTCGGTTCCTGCCGCCGCCATCTTCGATGTGGGAATCAGGAAGTGCGCGAGTCGCACTGTGCAATAAGGACGGTCCCTGCTGTCTCTGGGATCCGTGTGTTTCCCAGCAGACAGCGGGGCACGCAGGAAGTGGCGTAAATACCTGCAGATTCTGTGGATATCTATGCCCGGAAGTGGGTGCAGCTACCTGTATTATACAGGTATCTGTACCCCCCTCCCCCCTGAAAGGTGCCAATTGTGCCACTGGAGGGGGGGAGGGTTCCGATGAGAGGAAGTTCCACTTTAGGGTGGAGCTCCGATTTAACCACTGTCATTTAAACACATGCATCAAGAAGATTCACCAGCAGTGAATGTTTTGTGAATGTCAGATTTACTACTTTATAATTATGCAGCTTAAAGTTTTTATGGCACATCATCTAACTACTGTAAATGTTGTATGTAGCAAGGTCCCAGGCCTCCTTTGATCTAATTAGAACCTCCAGGGCCAGGGACAGCTGACATCCTTCTGTATGCAGTGGGTTGTGAGGCATGGTGGGTGCAGAGTTGTTAAAGTTATTGGGTGCCAGACACTTCTTGGATGCAAAAGAAAGTATATTTCTCTTAACAAACCTTTTTGGTTGAGAGAGGGTTAGGGCCAGGACACCCTTAGGTAGTTGCAAGATTAATTGGCAGACCCTGAGACTTCAATAGGACAGCCATGCAGGGAAAGGCATCCAGCAAGACACCACATCTGCATGTGTAGGAATGCTGTCTTCTATGGCAACAGTCTTTAACAGTTCCAAACACAAGGCTTAATAGTTCCTTCACTTTCACTACAATCACTCCTTGCAGTTATTAGGTACACTGAGCTCCCGGTCTCTCACTAGACCCACTGATTCACTGCCACTGAATCCCTTGAAATCCTCCAATCTTCACGGTGGTATCTTCCTCAAGCGTCACCCCCGCTTCTCTGCTGGGTCTCTAGCTTGGCACTCTAGATACCTCTCAAACTTCACCCCCGCTGGCCTGTTCAGTCCCTAGTTTGACACACAAGGCTACTCTGCAAGCATCACCTCCGCTGGCTGGGTCCCTCGCTTGATTCCCACTAAAGTTTCCCGATTCCTCACCGTCCCCGTTTGGTGAAAATACTGCTGCGCTACTTGCTTCAGTTACTCTCTGTGGTCCCTGGTAATAAGTCCCTTACTGGCGACAGTTTCCCCTCTACCTCTGACCAAGACAGGTTCTCCGGCCGACAGAACCGTCACTTTTGGTTGGACTGCAAGCCACGATCCCAACCCTGCGCTGCTCTCTTGCTTCTGGATAGGCCCTCAGACAGCCTAGCAGCCAGATGTGCCCAGGATAGGCCCAATCTCTGGCCTAGAAGTCCGGGCCATGCAACACATGACCACCCAGACAGCCATCCAGGTGGGACAGAACACAGAACACCTGACTCCACCCGAATATATAGGCTCTCCCAGCAGGCCAAGGGATTCAAGAAAACCCCTGCCCATTGGCTGAGATACCCCATATACCCCTAACCTGACCTTGCTTTGTCCTTCTCGTATCTAGTAGCACCAAGTACCTGGCCACCCAGTGGTAAAAGAGAAAAGTGCAACAATACATCTCTAGCAATCAACCAGGATAACTACTGAGATACCCCATATACCCCTAACCTGGCCACCCAGTGGTAAAAGAGAAAAGTGCAACAAGGTCAAACTTAGGGGGAAATTAATAGATCTCTAGCAATCAACCAGGATAACTACTCCTGGCAAGTAAATTTGTGAGGAGCAACCCTGCCTAAACTACAGGGTTCTACATGTATATACTGTATATATGTATATAACATTTTTATGTAAGCCCTGTGCTCAAAATTATTTTGAATGAACTGTTCTATAGTTATTTAAAGAGGAAGTAAACCCTGATGAGTTTACTTCCTCTTTGTTTCCCTGCAAAGGTAAAGCATAATGGTCTACTATGCATCGCATAGTAGCCCATTATGTGTCACTTACCAGACACAGGAGCCAGCGATGTCACCGCTGTCCCCTGTAGCATGAAGCATCCATCTTCCTTCCGGGTATCGCTGATCCGGCGCTGTGAGTGGCCGGAGCAGCGATGACGTCACACTGGCGCATGCGCCGTAAGTGACGGCATGTTTGCCTTCACTTGCGGCGCACGCAGTGCGCCTGCGCCATAGACAGCGGTGCCCTATTTTTGTAAAATATCTCCTTAACCGTGTAGGTTAAGGAGATATTTTTGGACCTACAGGTAAGCCTTAATCTAGGCTTACCTGTAGGTCAAAGTGGTCTGTAAGGGTTTACAACCATTTTAATTGTTGATTGAGCCATAGTAAGCTCTATCTCACAGATGAAAACTACCTATTTCACCCTTAGGTTAACATATACTGTACAGCAATACACACCCGAAGCTATTTTTTCCTACAAGAGAAAGTGAATATTGATTAACTTAGATAGCAGTGTGGGTTTGATTCTAATATATCAGGGCCACGGTGTCCTTTGCTCTAGGCTTTAAACTGTGGGAAAGAATAACACAACAATCTGTTGACATTTATGAAAACAGGTTTCTTTTCTCATTATACCAACTGTCGCTGTAGTGCTGTTTTTGAGTTTGCAACTGGTCATGATGGTGGATCACAATTCAGGATCCCACAGAGGATCATTACAGCTGTAAAGCAGCGCTATCTCATGATGAGCCATTCTGCTGTTTTGCCTCTTGTTAGTGCTGATTTTATGGACCACAATCTGTTGTGTGAGCTTTTCATTTTTTATAGCCGCAGCACCATTATAGCATACTGTTAACTGTGCCAACAAAAGGAAAGAAAATGCTTAAAAAGACAAGAGCTCCAATATGTGTTATCGTTACCCTTTGAGAACAGTATATAAAACACATGCAACCTATGAATCTCTGCAGAGGCAAGATTCATCATTAAAGTAGCTGATCACTTCTGATAGACAACCAATAACCTTTATTAGTAGAGTCAAGCCAACTTCCCAAGTCTTACATAAATTAGAATTTTTGTAAAATCAGCACAAACTTATAGCAGAACAAGTGTAATCTCAACATACAAAATCCATGTAAAATGTAAGTTTTAAGCCCCATACACACGGTCGGAAATCCGACCACCAAATCCATCGGATTTGGTCCAACGGATTTAGTCCGACACTGGTGTTGCATACACACGGTCGGACAATGTTGTCGGAAAATTTGATCATTCTGAACGTGGTGACGTTTGTTGCCTACGACGGGACTACGTAGAGGCTAGTAGCCAATAGCCTTGTAATGTGATCTGAGCATGCGTGGCACTTTGTCCGTTGGAATTCGCTACACACGAGCGGAATTGGTGTGATCGGACTTTGTTGTCGGAAAATTTATAGAGCAGGAGATTCAACATCCGATGGAAAATGTCCAATGGTGCCTACACACGGTCGGAATGTCCGACAACATTGTCCGATAGGACAGAATCCATCGGAAAATCTGACCGTGTGTATGGGGCTTAAGTGTTTCCATTTCCATTTTTTTATCTTGTCATTCTTTTTCTGTTTGATGTAGTGTAAATCCAGAGTCTTGCCTTGTGGGTATAAAAAAACAGTCAAAGTTTTTGACCCCCTGGCCAACAGTTCCAACAATGTTTTTGGAAATTTGAAAATTCGGAAATTTGAAAATTCGGAAATTTGAAAATTCGGACTTTCGGAAATTGAAAAATTTGGAAATTCCGAAATTGGAAATTCGGAAATTTGGAAATTCTAAATTTGTCAGAACTTGCTAAAAAACTAATTCGGAAACTAAACGAATTGCACATGTCTATTTCCGGGTCCCGATCATTAGTAGGGCTCTTGGTGAGACTCTGGTCCCTGCTGGGAGTGCTCTCCCAGCACACAGAGAGATATGCAAAAAAGCCCAGTCCAGTGGGACCACATATTTGCGTACACTCAGCGTGAAGGGGTTAAAGAACATATTTATTAATGAATATAAAAAAGAACCCGTATTCCCATAAAAAGGTCCTATGCAGGTTCCATTAGCGACCCCTGCACAACACAGTAATACCGCAATATTCACCTTTAATCTGGAGCTGACCCCATAGTAATTAATTTAGAATCAAAATATTTTAATAATCCCAAAGGGAAATTATTGAAATTATTACATTCTGCCATTAAATGTCAACGATCTTAAGATTCACTGATGCCCTTGGGGGGTGGTCTCATTATGCTGGCCTGCACTCCGAGTACTCCTGCACTTAATTGAACAGCACTGCTGATGCTACACACAGTTTATACAGTGCTGACACTTGGAACATAGATATAAGCTTTTACAAAGTGTGCACTGCTATATGAAAATCCTCCAGGCTTCGCCTCTATCTGTGCCACTGCCAGTTACTTTACTTGGTATGATACTACTCTCTTCTGAGATCATGAGATGAGACTTTACATTTTTTACTTTGACTAAATATCTACAGAATAGATTGGTGCCAGGTCATTGTTTCTCAGATGCATTACACCTAATGCGGCGTACACACACGAGTGGACTTTCCCGCGGGATTGTCCGCCGGACAATTCGCCCGTGTGTGGGCGCCGGCGGACTTTTTCCTGCCAAAAGTCCGGCGGACTAAGTTTTAAGTTCAGACTTAAAATTGTCCGCTGGACTCGCGAGTCCGGCGGACAATCCCACCGGAAAGTCCGAGCGTGTGTACGCCTCATTATGATTGGACAAAATCCAGTCACATGACTTTTACATGTCATATGACCTAGTCTTTATTTTGTTTTGTTTTCTTTTTTTAGCTGACTTTATAACCACAAACCAGCAAAGCATAATGCACATTTATCAAACATATTGCTGCAAATGTGCAAATGTGCAGTAGTCTTTTTTTTTTTAAATCAGCAGAATGGCCGCGGTAGGATTAAAACCGCTGCTTTTGAATAGGACATTTCAAGAAGTTCTTCCTTAACTAGCAATATTACGCAATTATTGCTTAGGAAACAAATCTCCAATAAAACCAATCTGTACCCCCTTTCATTGGTATAAAAAGAATATGATTCTACATGGCTGTAGCTGTGTTACAGCTAGTATGTGTCCATAAACAGCTTTGCTTGATAACATTTAATAAAACACAATAATTGCTTTTGAGGTTGTACATTCCAGAAGTAATCTGAAAATTGTAGAAGATGATCTTTACAAGACATCAACAAAAATGTCTGATGCGTCAGATGCCTCAGAAAGCAAAATCACTGGAGAATCGCAGGAGTTTTACAGATAAATTTCTTATTGGAAATTTAAACAGCCTTTTTTCAATCTGTGTTACCGTAAAGTTTTGTGGCTTAGGGGTGATTTATCAAACTGTATTATGTAGTAACACATCCCCGAAGCCACAAATCTCATTTAGGGGACTCTGAATTTGAAACTTCTACATTAATACACAGTCAAAAATATTTTGCCTCTTAAACCAATAAAATGGTCTAACAGCCAGAGGATATTTATGTGTGCAGAAAATAAAAATGGTTTTAACATTTCATTTACCAGCAATGGGACAGAAAAAAACTGAAATGAAAAAAAAAGTGACAACCTAGTGTAATGAGGTGTCTGAATAGGGCAGGGTTAATCCCTTTGGGCCCTGTGGTGGCTTTGTGATTTTTCTGGAAACATGCTGAGGCTTGTCTCCGGTTGGCAACTGTTTCCTGGCACTTGACCATTTAGGAAAAATTAAGTATGGAAAATTAGATAAAGGGACTGCTCCATGAGAGTTTCGGATGATAGAAGTTGTACAGATCCTACTGTGAAAATAATGGGACCAGGTACCATATGACATTAAAAATCTAGGGGAGGGTGTTTGATACCGCCTAAGTAAAGCAAACAAATAATTGAAGATACCACTTTGGCCAAGTATGAGGTTCTGTGTTTTTTTAAGTGTGAACAGTCAATTAAATCTGTTGTCAGACAAATATAGCAAAATTTGCAAAACACAGCAGGCAAGAAAAATGAGAAAATGTGTTTTGTGATATGTTTTTAGGACTCTAAAAACATCAAATGTATGTTAACCACTTGGAATGACAATTACTCATGTCATGCAACATTGTGCCCAAATTAATTTTATATATATATATATTTTAAATAGATAGAGCTTTTGAAAAAAAAATGTTTTTCTTAGTTTCTGTTATAAAATTTTGCAAAAAGGTAAACTTTTCACATACATTTAGGCACATAAATGTATTCTGCTACAAAATAAATGAAAATAGGTGTAAATTATTTATAGTCTGCCTGAAAGTTAAAGAGTCTATAAATTATGGTATACTGTATATAAAGTGAGTACACCCCTCACATTTTTGCAAAATATTTTATTATATCTTTTCATTTGACAACACTGAAGAAATGACAATTTTGCTACAATGTAAATTAGTGAGTGTACAGCTTGTATAACAGTGTAAATTTGCTGTCCCCTCAAAATAACTCAACACACAGCAATTAATGTCTAAACCGCTGGCAACAAATTGAGTACAAGTAAGTTAAAATGTCCAAATTGGGCCCAATTGTCCATTTTCCCTCACTCGTGTTACAAGGCCTTAGGTGTGAATGGGGAGCAGGTGTGTTAAATTTGGTGTTATCGCTCTCACTCTCTCATACTGGTCACTGGAAGTTCAACATTGCACCACATGGCAAAGAACTCTCTGAGGATCTGAAAAAAATAATTGTTGCTCTACATCAGGGGTCTCCAAACTTTCTAAACGAAGGGCCAATTTATTGCCCTTCAGACATTAGGGGGGCCAGACTGTGGCCAGCAGAAGTGGAAATGTCCCTGGCATCACTGGGAAGAAACATCACCACATCTGATATAAGTTGGAGGAATAGTCCCCCACTGTTGGTATCATTGGAAGGAATAGTGCCCCATTGTTGGTGTCAATAGAAGAAATAGTGCCCCATTGTTGGTGTCAATAGGAGAAATAGTGCCCCATTGTTGGTGTCAATAGGAGAAATAGTGCCCCATTGTTGGTGTCAATAGGAGAAATAGTGCTCTACATAAAGATGGCCTAGGCTATAACAAGATTGCCAAGACCCTGAAACTGAGCTGCAGCACAGTGGCCAAGACCATAAAGCAGTTTAACAGGACAGGTTCCACTCTGAACAGATCTCGACATGGTCGAACAAAGAAGTTGAGTCGACCATATCCAGTCGACCATATCCAGACCATATCCAGAGGTTGTCTTTGGGAAATAGACTTATGAGTGCTGCCAGCATTGCTGCAGAGGTTGAAGGGGTGGGGGGTCAGCCTGTCAGTGCTCAGACCATACACCGCACACTGCATCAAATTGGTCTGCATGGCTGTCATCCCAGAAGGAAGCCTCTTCTAAAGATGATGCACAAGATAGCCCGCAAACAGTTTGCTGAAGACAAGCAGACTAAGGACATGGATTACTGTAACCATGACCTGTGGTCTGATAAGACCAAGATAAACTTATTTTGTTCAGATGGTGTCATGCATGTGTGACGGCAACCAGGTGAGGAGTATAAAGACAAGTGTGTCTAGCCTACAGTCACGCATGGTGGTGGGAGTGTCATAGTCTGGGGCTGCATGAGTGCTGCCGGAACTGGGGAGCTACAGTTCATTGAGGAAACCATGAATGCCAACATGTACTGTGACATACTGAAGCAGAGCATGATCCCCTCCCTTCAGAGACTGGGCCGCAGGGCAGTATTCCAACATGATAACAACCCCAAACACACCTCCAAAACAACCACTGCCTTGCTAAAGAAGCTAAAGGTAATGGACTGGCCAAGCATGTCTCCAGACCTAAACCCTATTGAGCATCTGTGGGGCATCCTCAAATGGAAGGTAGAGGAGCGCAAGGTCTCTAACATCCACCAGCTCCGTGATGTCATCATGAGGAGTGGAAGAGGACTCCAGTGGCAACCTGTGTAGCTCTGGTGAACTCCATGCCCAAGAGGGTTAAGGCAGTGCTGGAAAATAATGGTGGCCACACAAAATATTGACTTTGGGCCCAATTTGGACATTTTCACTTAGGGGTGTACTCACTTTTGTTGCCAGCGGTTTAGACATTAATGGTTGTGTGTTGAGTTATTTTGAGGGGACAGCAAATTTACACTGTTATACAAGCTGTACACTCACTACTTTACATTGTAGCAAAGTGTAATTTCTTCAGTGTTGTCACATGAAAAGATATAATAAAATATTTACAAAAATGTGAGGGGTGTACTTTTGTGAGATACTGTATATAAAGTATATTTGAAAATTGATTAACCCTATGCTTTACTGGGGTTTTTTTCCGTCCTCTGAATCAACTGTGGGTATATTATTGTGTATATGGGATTGTATTTTTTATTTTTTTTCCTAAATGGACTTGTGTCTTTTTTCAACCTGACTAACTATGTTATGCTCTGCCCATCTCATAAAGACACTAAAATGGAAGGTCAGTACAAATACACCCAAAATAACCAATTTTTTGGAAAGTAGACCATCTGAGGTATTTTTTTGCCAAACATTTTTTGGAAAATTATGAAAGATATTTTTCTTTTCATTTTAACACAATAAATCTCACACACAGCATAGGCATACTTACAATTACTCCACAAAACACATTTTGCTACTCCTCTTGAGTATGGTAATTCCACATATGTGAGACTTTTTCACAGCCTAGCCACATAGAGAGGCCCAAAATCCAAAGAGCACCTTATGTGTTTGTAAACTCTTACCAATACCCAATGAAGTGACTAGCCTTAGGGGATACACAGAGGGGAAACAAATCCTCTTACATAAGCTGTACCGGTTTATTTGTAGTCATTTGTTATGTAGATCCTTGTAAAATTCTGAAATTAAAAGGATTTTTCACAGACTCACAAAGCAGAGATGCAGTTACACATTGTACAAGAACTCTGAGAGCTGAGTGGAGGGATTGGAGGGAAGGGACACACCCCCTTCAAACAGCACACATGAACAGAGGCTGTCAATCCCAGACTGTGTGTGGAGATCCCTTCCCTGTCACCTTTTTTCTCTTGGTGTCAGGAAAACATATCAGAAGTGATTCATGCAGATTACAGAGGAACTAGACAGCAGAGAGAAATTACACCTTTTCCTCTGGAGAGAGGCAAGTAAACACTATAGAAATATGTGCTTTGGTTAGATTTTATGTCTGAGGGTTACAATCACTTTAACGCTTTCTAGGGGCATAAATTACACGTCTAATTTCCTGACTACCTATCACTGGGGAGGTCCTGGAGCACTAGAATAGTGGAAACACCCACTAAATTTACAAGACTAATTTTGATCCATCTATGACTAGAGACAAGTCGATCTAACGATTGGCTTCTCTCGTATGGGAATATTGGACACTTTTCATTCAATCAGCACTGCAATCTCTGAATGGGAGAATATTTTTCTTTTTTTTGTTTTGTTTAGTTTTGTTTTTTTGATTACCTAGCAGGCTGAGTAAAAAAAAAAAAAAACCATCTTTGGCCAACTTAAGGCTGGATCACATCTGTGAATTTCTGTCTTAAAAACACATTACAATGTCTTTTGATGTCATTCATTTTGAATGGCACCCCAATGCCTACCTTATCAGCTCAACAATTCAATGAATGTGAGTGGGATACATGCAAAATAACACACATTAATGTGTGTGGCAATGCACAACAAATGTGTGAATTGCCTGCAAGAAGCAAAGAAAGAAAAAAAAGGAAAACTATTGTTAGAGTTGCATATAGTGACTAAAAATTCCGTTCTTTTTTTGTTTTAGTTTTTGTGTTAGTTTTTTAACTAAAAAAAAAAGGAAAATTATCAACAACATGCATTAGATTGTGGTCAATGTGGTGGCTACTGAAGTGTATATGATATTGTATAATGTATTAAAAGTATGAAAGAAGTATTCATATACCGTTACAAATATAAGCAAAGATATAAATAGGAAAGGTGGAAATATAAGAATCCCCAAGAATACTAATCATTTGTACAAAGGGCATAATTCCAATCCGTATTGTTTTTTTTGGGGTGAATTATTCCAAATTGAAAGAAAAAGAGAGAAAGTGAGGGAAAGTAGCATTTATTTTCATTCACTGTCTTACATACAGTATACTATATTACCAAAATCATTGGGACACCTGCCTTTACACGCATTTGAACTTTAATGGCATTCCAGTCTTAGTCCATAGGGTTCAATATTGAGTTGGCCCACCCTTTGCAGCTATAACAGCTTCAACTCTTCTAAAAGGCTGTCCACAAGGTTTAGGAGTGTGTCTATGGGAATGTTTGAACATTCTTCCAAAAGCACATTTGTGAGGTCAGGCACTGATGTGGACTCGAAGGCCTGGCTCGCAGTCTATTCTCTAATTCATGCCAAAGGTGTTCTATCGAGTTCTATCAGGACTCTGTGCAGGCCAATCAAGTTCCTTCACCCCAAACTTGCTCATCCCTGTCTTTATGGACCTTGCTTTGTGCACTGGTCCAAATCATTTGGTGGCGGGGAGGATTATAGTGTAGGGTTGTTTTTCAGGGGTTGGGCTTGGCCCCTTAGTTCCAGTGAAGGTAACTCTTAAGGCATCAGTATATAAGACAATTTCATGCTCCCAACTTTGTGGGAACAGTTTGGGGATGGGCCTTCCTGTTCCAACATGACTGCACACCAGTGCACAGGGCAAGGTCCTTAAAGCGGAGTTCCACCCTAAAGTGGAACTTCCACTCATCAGAACCCCCCCCCCTTCCGGTGCCACAATTGTCACCTTTCAGGGGGAGGGGGGTGCAGATACCTGTATAATCCAGGTATCTGCACCCACTTCCGGGAATAGCTAGCCGCAGATCCCCCCCCCCCCCCCCCGTTGTGTTCTGTGAAACACACAGTTCCCAGAATGCATGCACAGTAGGGAACCAGGCAGTGAAGCTGCAACGCTTCATTTCCTGATTTCCTGATCGTGGATGGCGGCGGGGGCAGCCGAGAGACAAGCGATTGCTCATCATCTGCTGCAGACATCGTGGGCACCCTGGGACAGGTAAGTGTCCATTTATTAAAAATCAGCAGTATTTATAGCTGCTGACTTTTAATAATTTTTTTTAAGGTGGACCTCCTCTTTAACCACTTGCTTACCGGGCCTATTTTGGCCTATTTTCCTTCATGTAAACATCATCATTTTTTTGCTAGAAAATTACTCAGAACCCCCAAACATTGAGTACGTTTTTTTTAGCAGACACCCTAGGGAATAAAATGGCGGTCATTGCAACTTTTTATCTCACACGGTATTTGCGCAATAATTTTTCAAACGCCTTTTTTTGGGAAAAAAAAACGGTTTCATGAATTAAAAAATAAGAAAACAGTAAAGTTAGCCCAATTTTTTTATATAATATGAAAGATGATGTTACGCCGAGTAAATAGATACCAAACATGTCACGCTTTAAAATTGCGCACAACCGTGGAATGGCGCCAAACTTCGGTACTTAATAATCTCCATAGGCGACGTTTTAATATTTTTTACTGGTTACCAGTTTAGAGTTACGGAGGAGGTCTAGTGCTAGAATTGTTGCACGCGCTCTAACGCACGCGGCGATACCTCACATGTGTGGTTTGAGCGGCGTTTACATATGGGACTTGCGTGTGCGTTAGCTTCTGATCGCGAGCTACAGGGGACAGGGGCGTTTTTTATTTTTTTTTTTTTTTTTATTTATTTTTTTTTTACTTAATTTTTTTTTATTTTTACACTTTTTTAAAAAAAAACATCCCTTGTAATAGGAATGTATGTGACAGGTCCTCTTTATGGAGAGATGTGGGGTCAATAAGACCCCACATCTCTCCTCCAGGCTGGAAAGCATGAGATCGGTAAAAAATTTTTTACCGATCTCATGCTGACAGTCGCGATCGCGGCTTTGTTTACTTCCGGGTACCGGGCGTGACGTCATAACGTCGCGCCCGGGCCTCCGACGGTCATAGAGATGACTGGTGACCATCTGGTGAAATCTCTATGCTCGTCATCCGGCGGCGAGCGATTCTTTCTCCGGGCCCCCGATGGCACGGGAGAGCCCGGAGAAGCACCGGATGGCGGCGGGAGGGGGGGGGACGTCCCCTCCCGCTGCCTATAAGAACGATCAGGCGGCGGAACTGCTGCTATGATCGTTCTTATGGTGCACAGAATCGACGGCCGGTAAAAATGATATCTGAATGATGCCAATAGCTGCACGCATCATTCAGATATCACCACTCAAAGTCAAGGACGTCATATGACGTCCTTGGTCGGCAAGTGGTTAAAGACATGGATGAGTGAGTTTGAAGGAAGGTGAAGGAATTTGACTGGTCTGCACAGAGTCCTGACCTCAACCCGACAGAACACCTTTGGGATTAATTACTGCAGAGACTGCGAGCCAGGCCTTCCCGTCCACATCAGTGCCTGACCTGACAAATGCTCTTCTGGAATAATGGTCAAACATTCCTATACACACACTCCTAAACTCCTCACGCTTGTGATCAGCCTTCCCAGAAGAGTTTAAGCTGTTATAGCTGCAAAGGGTGGGCAACTCAATATTGAACCCTACAGACTAATGCCCCGTACACATGGCCGGAAATTCCGACCACAAAATCCGTCAGATTTTTTCAGACGGATTTTGTCCGACACTGGTGTTGCATACACACGGTTGGACAAAGTTGTCGTAAAATCCGATCATTCTGAACGTGGTGACGTTCGTTGTGTACGACGAAACTACGTAGAGGCTAGTAGCCAATAGGTTTGGTCTCCTAATTTGATCTGAGCATGCATGGCACTTTGTCCGTCGGAATTCTCTACACACGATTGGAAAAAGTCAGATCGGATTTTGTTGTCGGAAAATTTGAGAGCAGGATCTAAAATTTTTTCCGGCGGAAATTCCGACGGAAAAAGTCAGATGGAGCCCACACACGGTCGGATTTTCCGACAACATGGTCCGATCGGACATTTTCCGTCGGAATTTCCGACCGTGTGTACGGGGCATAAGACTGGGATGTCATTACAGTTCATGTGCGTGTAAAGGCAGACATCCCAATACTTTTGGTAATATAGTGTATATAATTTGATCAGTGCCCTTAATGGGAACTCTTGAAGTCCTCCATAGGTTTAATGTAATTTATGAAACTAAACCATTGTTGCATGGGTGTGATTTTTTCCAGAGGGCAAATATAAACGCAGGTGCAGTGTTTACTAAATGCATAATAATTCGATCTTGCGGAAAATTTGAAAGAACTGGAATTGTAATGTAAAACAAAGAAAGCAGGGTCTGTTGGAATTGTAAAGGCAGTACATTTCTGCATTCTGACCTTCATTTTTTCACACTGTCTTCCAATAGCACTTCACCCCCAGCAGCAATATTCCATCACCATCTCATAACACTTCACTGCCTAAAAAGCAGTCTACCCTCCCTCTTCAACAATGTAACCCCCGAGCAGTATTTAAACTGTCTTAGAACCAGTTTAGTTCAGTAATATTCTACAACATGGCAGTGCCAAGGCTGCATTTTAACTCATCTTCACAGTAGCATTTCAACCCCAGCACAGACAGCGAAAAAGAACAGCGTACCTTTTGGACACAATGGTTGCACAGTGTGTTGGCCCAAAGTCAACAATACTACAGTTAAAAGGGGAGTATTCTGAGAGTAGGACTAGACTTGACTTGAACACATTTAGAAACCAAATAAGACAAGAATATCCTGCTGTTGGTATGCAACAACTAAAATGAAAGATGTGTACAAAATATTATCTTAATATTATCAATTTTATGCACCAAAAAGTATTAAATAGACATAAAACCGCTAAATACACTTTTGTTGTGGAAAAGCCTCACAGGCTTGGGCACCTGATTAAGATATCTATCTATGCATCTGCAGGTTGCTCAATATGTGGTCTTCTCTTGGCTTTCTTTTAGGTCACACTGTTTATAAGCTAATGCCGCGTACAGACGATCGTACATTCCGACAACAAAATCCTGAATTTATTTCCGACGGATGTTGTCTCAAACTTGTATTGCATACACACGGTCGCACAAATGTTGTCGGAAATTCCGATCGCCAAGAATGCGCTAACGTACAATACGTACAACAGCACTAGAAAAGGGAAGTTCAATAACCAGTGCACCACCCTTTGGGCTCCTTCTGCTAATCTCGTGTTAGTAGAAGTTTGGTGAGAGACGATTTGCGCTTTTCAGACTCGTGCTTTTCTGATCGTTACTGCTCTTCAGTTTGTGCTTGTGGGTTCGTATCTGGTTTTCAGTGTGTGTAGTCAGTTCGCATCTGGTTTTCAGTGCGTGCTATTTCCAGCATGTATTTGATTTCCAGTGCGTTCTTGTCCGCTCGTTTCTGATTTTCAGCTTGCTCTTCTCAGGCCTTTCTGATTTTCAGTGCGTTCTGTTAGTTCGTTCTGACCAGCCGACCGTTTTGAAGCCATGTTACGGTTACGTACTCGTCATAGAGTTTGTGCTATGTGGGGGCTTGGTGTTGGGGTTCTTACTTTGACCCAAGCCCAGTCCATGAACAGGGCGGGGAGGAGTTCATGCACCAAGAATTGGTTG
This sequence comes from Lithobates sylvaticus, assembly GCA_028564925.1. Taxonomy (NCBI): domain Eukaryota; kingdom Metazoa; phylum Chordata; class Amphibia; order Anura; family Ranidae; genus Lithobates; species Lithobates sylvaticus. The sequence continues at coordinate 409,562,023 of CM053030.1, forward strand.
CTCCAGCGTGACCAATTTTCTGGGAGATCCAGGAGAATGATCCTGATGATTTCAGGAATTATCTCAGGATGACGGACCCTGTTTTTCACTGTTTGTTGGCTTTGCTGTCCCCTTATATTCCCAAGCAGGACACTTGAATGCGATAAGCCATCAGTCCTGAACAAAGGCTGGTCGCCACCTTGTGGTACTTGGCGACAGGGAGAAGTCTGCAGGGCATCAAGTTCTTGAAAGGCATCTCCCCCAGGCTCTAGGGATCATTATTCTAGAGACCTGTTCTGCCATCATTCAGGTCCTGCAGAAGGACGATATTAGGGTAAGTTTTCTACTTTAACATCACATTCTATGTATTTAATGTTTTCTAATGTATTGTATTTCTTTCATCATTCCCTAAATACCATGATTGTAATATGCTGTGAATGTCTTCTTTATCCTCATGCATGCTCAAAATTTTTAATCCTTTTTTTTCCTTCATGCATATTTGTTTTCACTAACCTCCCCAGCATGCTATCCTGGGCCCATACACACCTAGCCTAGTCACTTAACATGTATTTTGTCAGCTCCATTGTAGTGTTTTACCCTAAAAACCCCCTAAAATGTGTACAAATGTGATTTTTGTACAAATTCAGGCAGAGTACAAGAGGCTTTTTTAGGGGGTCCCAAACTCATTTGGAACTCTCCCTCCCCCCAACCGCTAAGTCAACCGATACCAATACTCTATCTTCTGACTTTGCCAAATCCATACACACTATACCTACCTCTTTTTTGTGGTCATATTTATGGATGAATTCACCAAAGAATGTAGTGAAAGGGCCTGCCTGAATACTTTCAAATGTTACTGTTTTAAGTTTTGTTCTCCTTTTATCTTGATAGGTAACTTCAGAATGTAAAAATGTGCTTCAATTTGGACAGGGTGTATTCATATTTTTGGATTATGACACTTCTTACCTGTCCAGTGGGCTGCCAATAGTGTTAGTAAGGAGGGGCTCGCCAAAGTAAAACACATTATTTATGCATTTAGCTCTCAATTAAGTGGAGAGGGTTACCTGTCCAAAACAACATCTCCACCCCCCCCCTAAAATTTTTACAATGGGCCATCAGAGGGGGTGAGGAATCTGATAAGTGGACCTTATATTTTTGTCTTTAAATACTCCTTAAAATAAATGTTTTATGCTTATGTTGGCCAAGAATGTTTGTGTCTAATCTGCTTGCAATGTTATGTGCAAAAGTACTAATTTATTTTTTTCTTGTTTGACCACAGTTTCCTTCAACCCCACAGGAATGGCAGACTGTGGCTTCCCAATTTGCCCAGCGGTGGGACTTTCCCAACTGCGGAGGGACATTCGATGGGAAACACGTCCACATCGTCCCACCCCCCAACTCGGGGTCATACTATTATAATTATAAGGGGTTTAACAGTATTGTGATGTTGGCGGTGGTGTCGGCGACATACGAGTTTCTCTATGTGGGGAAGAATAGCCAGACGTTGGATGGTGGAGTCATCACCCAGACCAAGTTCTACGGATGGCTCCAGAGTGGTGGCTTGGGCTTGCCACCTCCAGAAGACAATGTGGCTGGTCTACCGTTCGTCTTTGTCATTGATGAAGCATTTGGGCTGGATGATCAGCTGATGCGGCTGTTCCCGATGAGGACCCTCACCCCGGACCAGAGGGTTTTTAACTACCGGATGGCCAGAGCCAGAAGAGTGGTGGAGAATGCTTTCGGCATAATGGCCAGCCGGTTCCGCCTATTGCTGACACCAATCAACATGGCGGAATGTAAACGAAACCATATAATACTTGCATGCTGCATTCTACACAACTTTCTCAGGAGAAATGATACGAACTATGTGGCCTCAGTTGGGCCTGAGGCCGGATTTTAAGAACAAACAACAACCCTGATGGCACTTGAAGCTGGCCGTCCTGGCTTGCCCCCCCCCCCCAAAGCGTCTGCGAAGTCCGTCAAAAATATCTGGAATACTTTGCGGGTAGGGGGGCCCTTGATATGCCAGCAAATGTTTGATAAACATTTTTAAAATACATTTTTATTTTAAACTGAAATAATATTTCATTTGATTTACTGCTTGTGTTTCTTTTAGCTGTCTCCTAGGATCTCCAATGGGCTTTTCTTTTTGGCCATTTTCTTCAATAGTGCAAACATAATTTATTTGATTCATGAGGTGACAATCTCTTCTTTAGCTAACTATTATGTTGTGGGTCTGCTACACACACACAATGTTTTTGTTGTTAAAGAGGAGGGCCCACAAATTTTTTTTTTTAAAAGTCAGCAGCTACACAATACTGCAGCTGCTGACTTTTAATAATCGGACACTTACCTGTCCCAGGGTCCAGCGATGCGGGGGATTGAGGCCCCCCTCGTTCCCCGCTCCACTCGCGGCGCCGGCATTCTTAATGTGGGCATGCGCGAGCGGCGCCGTGCGCCGTGATTCGACGCTCAGTCATCTGGGACACGTGACAGGTCCCAGATGACTGTGCGGCGCCGAGGGGAAGTGATGTCAGTGCCCGGGCACTGAAGGTGGCAGACTATAAGGGACCCCTAGCAACAGGCATTTAGAGGTGAGTAAAACATTTTTTTTTTTCCAATTATTTTTTTTTTTTTTTTTTTTATGATTTTTAAGCCAATTATTTTTTTTTGGTGGCAACACCACTTTAATGTATGTAATGCATTCATGATTTAAAAAAAACTAATTTTCAGAACCATGAATTCATTGTTTTGAGTCCCGAAACTGGCCTGATTGGGGCAAATTTTAGAGCACTGTAGGGGTTATTTACTAAAGGAAATTCCACTTTGCCCTACAAGTGCACTGCCAGTGCACTTGAAAGTGCACTGAAACTGCACTGAAGGTGCACTTGTAGTGCCAAGTGGATTTGCCTTTAGTAAATAACCCCCATTGTCACTGTAAACACCAACTTACTCCAAAAACTGGTACTGAGTATTGAAAGAAGAAGCCACACTTTGTTGAGTAGAAAACATTTTACTCATAGCACATTCACATGTGCGTTAGAAATGGGTTTTTGAACAAACCAACATATTTGTTGTATAACATATTTAGGTTTGACAGTAGAACTAGCCTTTTTGGGGTTAAACAGGCATGTTTAAAACCATAAAACATACACAACTCCTGTGAATGCCAAATTTTGAAGATGCACACAAATTGGGAGTCAAAATGTGGATTTCCCTCCTGATCCCATGCCTAATGTCAACATGTGCTAGCTCCCATCATGGGTGATCAATGGACGTGTTTCGGGGGTGCAACCCCTTCCTCTCATCCACATTAGTTGCGAAGAAGGGGTTGCACCCACAAAACGCGTACATTGATATCCCGTGATGGAAGATAGCACATGTTGACACACTGTGTGAACATTTACGATTAACAAACAGGAGGACAGTCCCTAATGGGTTTGTAACCCGGGGACCCCCTGTATTCAGTGTTGCCTTCCTCTTTATTTTGTTATGACCCCTAATAAATGTAAATTTTTTTATTACAAATACTTGGGTATGTGTTTTAGTTCAAAAAGGACAGTTTGTTTGTAAGTAGGCAGGTACATTTAAAAAATACAATGTCAGATTAACAGGGGACACCAACACCAACCAATCTCTTTGAGGTTAAAAAATACAACATAATAATGGTGTTGTTGTAACTTGACACACAAAATGAAAAAAAAATATTATGGATATCACTAGAAAAAAATAAATACAAATCAGGAGATCTTAAAAAAAAAAAAGTAGATCACTAGAAAAAAAATATATAAACATTATTCTGTAGATCTGGCAAAAAAAATTTAAAATTATTCATAAGATCACGAGAAATAATAAAGAAATTTGTTTGTCAGAACTCTGTGTGAATATCAGCAGCAAAACAGCTTCATTATTCTAGCATTATAAAGAAGAAGAAAATGCGCTGCATTAAAAGATTAAAAAATTTACAGCGTGACGAATGTGCTATCTCCATTACGAACGCTAGTTTTACCAGATCCGATCACTTCCGTCTCATACTTGATTCAGAGGATGCGTGGAATTTTGTGCGTCGGAATTGTGTACACCCGCTCGGAATTTACGACAACGGATTTTATTGTCAGCAAATTTGAGATCCAGCTCTCAAATTTTTATTGTCGGAAATTCCGAAAGAAATAAAAAATACAATGGCATAAGATAGCATTCCAGTTGTTCAGCCTTAACACCATTTTAGTTTTTTTTTACATTTTTATTTTTTGTTGCCTTAAATTTATATACACATTTCACTGAAGAAATAGCACTGATAGAATACAGTTTAATCACAAATTATTGTAATGTTTTAAATAAACGACCACATTTTTAACCTTGAGAGATTATTACATTTCCTCCAGATGGAGGTTGTCTACTTCTATAGAGGGGGAATTTATATTTTTACCAGTTTTATGCCTTTTAATACTTTTGTTGCATGAAATAGAGGAAGTTTGGATGTGGGTGATACCATTTATTAGTTAACTAAACAGTTTGTAGTGCCAGCTTTGAGGCATGCTGGCCCCTTCCTCAGGCAGTAGGAACTGATGGTTGGAAACATGACTAACATGGTACCGTAAACACTCTACTGCTGCATGAAATGGATGATAAATAATGTTCTGCATGTATTTAAGTTTTCTGTTGTTTCACACTGTTAACACAGTTTTTTTTTGTTGTTTTTTTATGCTTTTTAATGTCTGACTTATTGGACACCAACTCTTTCAAAGGACAGAGTGCTAGGATAGGAATGAATAAAAACCACATGAGAAATTCTCAGAGGGGCTATAGAGAAGTGTACAGCTGTGGTATAATTCTTGGTCAAAAGCATGCAGTGACAGCTGAAATAGCATCATAAAAAAATTTGACTGAAGGTAGATATAATAACATTCAAAGAATCCCTGTAATAGGTTTGCTTTAGAGCAGGGAGGTTAAAGAGCACATTAATACGTTCCTCTCCCTCCTCTTTCTCTTCATTCATTTATCAAACCCAGCTCCAACCTAAAACCAGGTTGATGCTTACACATAGCTTTTGTAGGGAGCTTTGTCAAGTGAATAGGAGCATGTGGAAGATGATATTTGCTTCTTACCCCCACCCCCCCCCCCCCCCCCCCCCCGGCCCTAAAGCAAGCCTTTTGCACTGCATTAAAAGAGGAAGTAAACACTGGTGGGTTTTACTTCCTCTTTATTTCCCTGCAAAGGTAAAGCATAATGGGCCACTATGCATCGCATAGTAGTCCATTATGTGTCACTTACCTGAAACCGAAGCCCATGATGTCACCGTTGTCCCCACTAGCGTCCCTCTTCCTTCCGGGACCACGAACTCCAGCTCTGTGACTGCCCGGAGCAACGTGACTTCACCCCCACGCATGCGCGCGGGAGCCACCAGTCACGGCATGACCCCTATTAGAAAGGGCACGATGTGCCCTTTCTAAAGTGCGCATGCACCGATGACATCGGCGCATGAGCCGTAGTCATCGGTGCTCGACTTTTCCGTTAATATATATATTTAGATAGATAGATATTTCCAGCACCTACAGGTAAGCCTTAATATAGGCTTACCTGTAAGTAAAAGTGGTTGTACATGGTGTACATCCACTTTAAAGTGGTTGTAAAGGCAGAAGGTCTTTTATCCTAATGCATTCTATACATTAAGTTAAAAAGCCTTCTGTGTGTAGCAGCCCCCCTCAGCCCCTCTAATACTTACCTTAGCCCCATGTAGACCCTGCCATGTTGTAGTAATGTCTTGGCTACCTGGGACTCCTCTCCTCATTGGCTGAGACAGCAGCACGGCGCCATTGGCTCCCGCTGCTGTCAATCAGTGTCAATCAAAATCAATCAGCCCATGAGGAGATAAAGGGGGCGGGCCAGGCCCATGGCTCTATGTCTGAATGGACAGAGGGAGCTGCAGCTCAGCTCGGGTCCCCCTATAGCAAACTACTTGCTGTGGAGGCACTTAACAGGAGGGAGGGGCCAGAAGCACCAAAGAGGGACCCGAGAAGAGGAGAATCTGGGCTGCTCTGTGCAAATCCACTGCACAGGACAGGTAAGTATGACATGTTTGTTATTTTTAACTAAAACAAAATTAGACTTTAGTATCACTGTAAAAAAGTTCAAGTTCTATTTAAAGTTAATCTGGGGGCCAGGCTTTGGACCTTCAAGTATTTACTTGTATTTAACAAGCAGTAAATTCATTTTACAAGCCCTAACTGACCTCTGTAGCTGTGGCCACATTGGCCTAATTCCTCATCAAAGATTACAGCAACAATAAATATCTCTTATTTGCTCTAGTTTGGCCTATTAAATATAGTATTGGGAGCACTTTGTTATATCTGTTTGATGAGTTCAAATAAACCTGTTGATTTTAGCAGAAATCTAGAGCTGTCCTTTGTCACTTATTTCTTTTATGTCAAAGATCCCTCCTAGTTCTTTTCTTGGACTACAGAATGATTAGCCTTTGTGTTGCAAAGATGTGAGAGTGGGAGTGGTTGGGTAATTTAGCAAAAGACCAAGGGAGAGTTGACAAGACTCGGTCCACAAAAATTCTGTGTGCTGTCAGTCCACAACTTAGCTTAAAGTGGAAGAAAAGCGTAACTCTATTCTTAAAAATGTTCCTTCCCTCTCTTCCTACCTATCCTGTCTGACCTGTATAAAAATGATGTAATCTGCTCCAGTCCAATCACATGATCCCACAGCTCCCGCTCCCCTGTGTCAGTGAGTGGCTGCTGCAGGGGAGAGGAGGACGTGTCAACAATGGTTGGGCCATGGGAGACTATGGATGACGTCATGTCTCCCGGAATTCACAGCCATTGTCCTGTCCTCATCTAAACAGACCTGCGGGATCACATAACTGGACTGGAGTAAATTGAAAATAGGTAAGTACACTTTTTTTTTTTATACAGATTAGGCAGGATAGGTAGAAGGGGGTAACGCTTTAAGAGCTGGGTACATTTCTGGTAGATTTTTCTGAACTTCCATTATCCATAACGAGACAAACACAGGAACTGTGCATGTATGGTAGAGGAAAAGAGGGGGGGACGAGAGCGCCCCGCCCTGTACCAGGCCACATGCCCTCATTGGGATTTTTTTTTTTGTTTTTTTTTTTTTGCCTGGACATACAGTATCTCACAAAAGTGAGTACACTCTTCAAATTTTTGTAAATATTTTATTATATCTTTTCATGTGACAACACTGAAGAAATGACAGTTTGCTAGTTGCTACAATGTAAAGTAGTGAGTGTACAGCTTGTATAACAGTTTACATTTGCTGTCCCCTTAAAATAACTCAACACCCTTTATCCAAAACGAGCTATCCCTAGACATTGGCTTTTCACCTCTCCCCCCACATTCTATCACTTTCTTTCCATAATAGCGGATATACGTAGAATGGAACACTTGACCGCTAAAATCGAGGACACACTACCCTTCTTTTATAAAATATGGAAAACATGGGACGATTCTGTTTACCCCCTTGAATCTGACAGCCTTCAAGCCCCCTAAACCTCCTGGTGCCATATCCTGGTTATGTTGTACTTTGCTTCCCTCTCTCTTTTGTAATGTTATGACTCAGAACTATACATTTTTTTTTCTTTTTCTCGTTTTGTTTACCATATGATACGGTATGATAATTATGTTTGAATGACCCATTGTTGGATGACGCTTGGATGTGAACATACCTGTATCCACGTTTAGTTCCACAAATTTATATATACAACACTCTGTACTATCAAAAGTTGAAATTATATCTCTTTGTACAGCAATGTATAATTTTTGAAAGATGTTATAAATAAACAATTAAAAAAATAAAAATAACTCAACACCCAGCCATGAATGTCTAAACCGCTGGCAACAAAAGTGTGTATACCCCTAAAATGTATAATTGGACCCAAAGTGTCAATATTTTGTGTGGCCATCATTATTTTCCAGCACTGCCTTAACCCTCTTGGGCATGGAGTTCACCAGAGCTTCACAGGTTGAAACTGGAGTCCTTTTTCACTCCTTCATGACGACATCACAGAGCTGGTGGATGTTATAGACCTTGCGCTCCTCCACCTTCCATTTGAGGATGCCCCAAAGATGCTTAATAGGGTTTATGTCTGGAGACATGCTTGGCCAGTCCATCACCTTTACCCTCCGCTTCTTTAGCAAGGCAGTGGTCGTCTTGGAGGTGTGTTTGGGGTCATTATCATGTTGGAATACTGCCCTGTGGCCCAGTCTCTGAAGGGAGGGGATCATGCTCTGCTTCAGTATGTCACAGTACATGTTGGCATTCATGGTTCCCTCAATGAACTGTAGCTCCCCAGTGCTGGCAGCACTCATGCAGTCCAGGACCATGACACTCCCATCACCATGCTTGAGTGTAGGCAAAACACACTTGTCTTTATACACCTCACCTGGATGCCGCCACACATGCTTGACACCATGTGAACCAAATAAGTTTATCTTGGTCTCATCAGACCACAGGACATGGTTACAGTAATCCATGTCCTTAGTCTGCTTGTCTTCAGCAAACTGTCTGCAGGCTTTCTTGTGCATCATCTTTAGAAGAGGCTTCCTTCTGAGACGACACACCAATTTGATGCAGTGTGCAGCGTATGGTCTGAGCACTGACAGGCTAACCGTCTACCCCTTCTACATCTGCAGCAATGCTGGCAGCCCTCATATGTCTATTTCCCAAAGACAACCTCTGGATATGATGCTAAGCACGTGCTCTTTGGTCGACCATGGCAAGGTCTGTTCGGAGTGGAACCTGTCCTGTTAAACCGCTGTATGGTCTTGGCCACCATGCTGCAGCTCAGTTTCAGGGTCTGGGCAATCTTCTTATAGCCTAGGCCATCTTTATGTAGAGCAACAATTATTTTTTTCCAGATCCTCAGAGAGTTCTTTGCCATGAGGTGCCATGTTGAACTTCCAGTGACCAGTATGAGAGAGTGAGAGCTATAACACCAAATTTAACACATCTGCTCCCCATTCACACTTGAGACCTTGTACCACTAACGAGTCATATGACACTGGGGAGTTAAAATGGCTAATTGGGCCCAATTTGGACATTTTCACTTAGGGGTTTACTAACTTTTCTTGCCAGCAGTTTAGACATTAATGACTGTGTGTTGAGTTATTTTGAGGAGACAGCAAATTTACACTGTTATACAAGTATACAAGTATAATTTCTTTAGTATTGTCAATGAAAAGATATAATAAAATATTTACAAATATGTGAGGGGTGTACTCAATTTTGTGAGATACTGTATGCTTGAAGTTGTTATTCTCATCAGCTATGCTCACCCTTCTTCACCCTCCAAGTAATGACTTGGTAGCCTTCCAGCCTTCTAAACTCTAGCAGCAGGAGCTGACTTGTATGACTTTAGCACTTCATCTGTAACTTTGAGAAAAAGTTTTTCCATTGTTCCCGCAGCTACCAAGATCAGGGAGCGCTTACTTTAAAGTTAATTTACTGTTTGAGAAAAGTATGTAATTAATGTAACGTCTATAGTCTGGTCACAGTTTCATTGTAAGGATAGAGACGATACGCCAGCACTACAAAGTTTATTCGGTAGCACAAAACTGAAAAAGAGAGGAAAATATTGTCCTATAGTAGGACACATGATGTTCATCTATGTGTTGGAGCTACACTCTGGATGGTCCCTTTGATACTTTTTACCATCCTTCTTGGTTGCATCTAACTCCCTGATGTACTGGTTTAAAATTGCTTATGTTGTTTATTCATTCCTGCAAATACATTTTGTTTATATCATTTTATTTTTGGTATTTGGAAGGCATAGTCTAAAGACTTTATGGTAATGGCTGTCTTTTATTATAGCCCATTTTTCCACCTAATACGTTTAGTGCAGATGTCAGAAAGTTCATCAAAAACATTCTGATTTAGATATACTGTAATTTATTTATTTTTCATTTCTCTGCAACAATACATAGTGGAAAAAAAATATTAACTAAACATTTCCCTATCTCTATTAGAAGCTTCTGGCTTTGGTCTGGAACTGACATCTACACCGCGTCTTCATTGCTTCATGCTGCTGAGCTAAATCCAGTGTAATCTTTGCTGAGCAGGCTTATTCCTGTACACAAACTGTGCCAGCCAATTACTTAGAAACAATTTCTTTCAGGTCCCAAAACACCAGTAGGTCACACGATTTAGCACCAGCAGGAAGCATATTATACAAGTAAATAGCAATTTTTGAGTTTTGATATTGAAATGGAAATTATGGAGCAGATTAATATTGACAGTAAGTACACATATGGCAGCAAGGAAGCTATGTCAGCAATAAAGTCACTTTTTGTTCTAGCGTACAGTCCCATTTTGTAGGATGTTTCTTATTACGCAAGCAATGTCATGAAATTTTATTTTATTAGAAGTTTAACAGGAAAATTTAAGATAATTTTATAAACTGGTGTTCTATGTTCAAAACACAGTACTTTCTGCCAAATGTTACCCATATGTTGGGCTGCGTATTATTTTTCTGCTTGTCTGAATATATTGCCATATATTGCCATTGGTGTTGTGCTGATCCTAACTTCAATAATTAAGAACAAGCAAGCAGCCTGTGAAGTCTTAATTTCACTCGCTAGGGAAACAGGATTGAACATGTCAGCTTTTGAACATGCATTTTTTAAAGCAAATAAGCAAAAGCAACTTTCAAATCTATAGGCACACGTGTTCCCTTTTGAAGCAGTAGTAAACCGTACCTTATTAAAAACAAAACAAAAAAAAAAACCCTGCAATGGCAAAATGTGCAAGAATGCATCACATACTGCCCATTATTAAATACTTACCTTAGAACGAAGCCCTGCTGCAGCACACCTTCACCACTAACAGGGCTTCCATCATCACCCGGTCTTATTTCCGGGTTTGAGTGTTCCGTCTGTCTGATTGGCTGAGACCCAATGATTCCACTCCCACAACACTGAGCTATGAAGGGACTGCAAAGGTATGCCGTCCCTTCCGAGCGAATGCGCCGGTGATGTCACCGGCCGCAGACAGTGAGAATATCTCCTAAACATTGCAAGTTTAGAAGATATTCACTGTGCCTACAGGTAAGCCTTATTATAGGCTTATCTGTAGGTACAAGTAAAAAAAAAAAAAAAAAAAGACTTCACTTTAATACGGTTAGGGCTGATTCACACCAGGAATCCTGTGCGATTCCAGTGCAATTAGAGTGCAGTGCATTTTAGCCAATTCATTTGAATGAGCTGAAATCACATTGCATCGCACCAAAAGTTGTGCATGCACTACTTTTAAAAATTTACTTCAACCGGATTGAATGGTACTTTTGTTAGCATTACGATTACCGCCTGTAATCAGCTCAGTAGGTTGCTTTAAAAAAGCCTGGATTCTTTCCTAAATGTACATAATATAACTGGATACTAATATTTATAGGTAAAGTTTATCCAGGGAATATCCGATTGCCTCTCGGAGATCAGGAAGGAATTTTTTCCCCTGCTGTAGCAAATTGGATCATGCGTTAGTGGGGTTTTTTGCCTTCCTCTGGATCAACTGTGGGTATACGATTGTGTATATTAGATTGTTTGATTTTTTTTCTATTTTATTGGTCAAACTAGATGGACTTTTTTCAACCTAACTATGTAACTATATTGTATATGCATTTGGGATGTCGTCAACTTTACACTGAAACCCATTGCAGATTGCAGACACAGCTCGTTTTGAATGTGGTGCGCGAAACGTGCATGGGACGCGGGTTTCCACATTTCATAGTCATTATAGTAATTTTACACATTTTTTATTGTGTATTTGAATATGAATGTGGTCAGCTTTATGAAAATAATCTTATCAGTAAGTGAGAAGAGTGAGTGTGTTTTATTTAACTGTTTCTTAATTCTAATGCCCTGTACACACAATAGGATTTTCCGACAACAAAATCCATGGGATTTTTTCCAACGGATGTTGGCTCAAACTTGTCTTGCATACACACGGTCACACAAAGTTGGTTGGAAATTCCGAACATCAAGAACGCATTGACGTACAACACGTACGACAAGCCGAGAAAAATGAAGTTCAATAGTCAGTGCTGCTCTTCTGCTTGATTCCGAGCATGCGTGGCACTTTGTGCGACGGAATTGTGTACACACGATCGGAATTTCCGACAACAGATTTTGTTGTCGGAAAATTTGAGAACCAGATCTCAAATTTTGAGTGACGGAAATTCCCATGGAAAATGTATGATGGAGCCTACACATGGTCAGAATTTCCAACAACAAGGTCCTATCACACATTTTCGATTGGAAAATCCTATCATGTGTACAGGGCATTAGTCAATTTACCAATTTAATTAGATTAGGGTTGGACAGCCACCTGCACCCACAGTAACAAATAAATGCCCATCCTCCTGGGATTTCACATATCCACTACACAAAGCAGTATGGAAGAGCCTAGTGCACCTACAAGACACACTGGTTCGTTCTTTCTAGAATAATTCTTTATACAGCTGAGGTTTAATCTGCTTATATTTTGCATTCCCTTGTTTCCCCCCACCCCTTCATCAACATTCTAATACAATCTTTAAATAGAACCTTTCCATTTTCAAGACATGCCTTATTTTAGATAAGTGATGTAATTATAGGGTCTCTGTGCTTCCCACGGAAGCCCTCAGCCCTAATACAAGCAGTCAGCTGGCTCTTGGATGGCATTATGCAAATATCAAAATGTCTTGATGGGTGGATGTCAACCTAAAGCTGGAGTTACTAGGTAGACTACATTTTCCTGCAGAACACCCTAAGTAATTTACACATATGATGCTGAGCCTCTATGATTGACAGAACTGAAATCCCAAAAATTACAGGGGCGGGCCAGGGACAGCCAAGCTGGGAAGGAAAAAGGGCTGGATGGTGCTAGACATTGTTCAACAATGAAATGAGGGGGGTTCTAGTGAACTCTGTGAGGAGCTCATAGTGTTCAGTGAAATGAAAGTAAGCATTCGAGATGTGCAATTAGTTTTGTCCCAATTTTAATTTTCGGACAAATTTTTTGCTATTCGGAAATTCAAATGAAGGAGATTTCCGAATTACAATAGTAATGCATTTAAACAAATCCGAAATAACAAATCAAAATTTCAGATGAATCAAATTCAAATTCCTAATTATATAAAAGAAAATAAAAGAATAGAATATAATAGAGTAAAACAGAACAGTATACAAAATAAAAGAATAGAAAAAAATAGAATAGAAAAAAAAGGGACAGAATAGAAAATAAAAGAATAGAGTAAAACAGAACAAAATAGAATAGAAAAAAAAAAAAGAACAGAATAAAATAAAATAAAATAGAATAAAATAAAATAAAATGTAACCATCTTCTGAAATTTGAATAGAATGGAAAAGAATAAAATAGAAAAGAATAGAATATAATAAACTATAGAAAAGAATAGAATAAAATAGAAAGAATATAACAACATAACCTTTTTTGGAAATTCGAATTTCGAATAGAATACATTTGAATAGAATAGAAAAAAAAAATAGAATAGAAAAAACAATAGAAATAGAATGGAATAGAAAGAATATAACCATCTTCCAAAATTCAATTTTGAATGGAATTGTATTTGAATGCAATTCGAATGGAATTTGATTCAAGTTTGAATGGAATTCCAAAAATTTGGATCGATTAGAATAAACTAAACAAATTCCAAAAACAAATGAAACAAATTTAACTAAACTAATTTATGTAAATAACAAATCAAAATTAAATGTTTTCATTCTGCACATGTCTAGTAAGCATTTTCAGTACATGAGAAGAACCTGTACAACTGTGCAAGACTGAAGGTAAGTCAGGAATTCAGCTTTAAAATACCTTGTGCTGACAGGTATACTGGGTGACAAGGCTTATACTTTCTCTGTACTCCTTCAATATGTATACCTTTAATAACCAGAACAGGTGTTCCTATTGGGAGATTCTCCCTGTGTTAGTAAAAAAAATGTCCCATTTTGTATTTCCCACCAATTTCTGTCCTGGTGGCAATGGTCATTAGGTCTAATAGAGAGGGTAAATCTCCCCAGCAATAAAAACCTGACAGAGATTCGATTCCTCCCCTACTTTATTGAAAAATAAAAATAAATGTGTTGGCTTTAGATGCAATCACTGGAATAAAACTGGCATAGCAGCCAAAGGTACTTATCAAACCAGGTTAGGTAGCTTTTATTTTTTCCAAAACTCAACCAAAGTGCAGTGACAGTAGTAGTAAACAATTCAGCCCAAAAATACATATTGTACATCAGCAGCATTAAAAATTGCCTCCTCTGCCAGAAAAATGGTAAATGAGATATTTATTAAAATGAAATTCTCCCCATTGATAACATCACTTGTGAAAGCAAGGTATCCATTTGCTTTGTCGCAGTGGAAAACAAGATTTGAAATGTTTAGCCTTTTCTGTAGTACTTGTTACAAACATGAAAAATGACAGGAGACCTGACAGTCTAATTTTTTTTTCCAATGAACAGGCATGTATTGAAGAATTCTGATTACTATCATTTAACACCGAATAGATGCATTAGCTGGAATCATCGGCTTGCAAATAGATGTAAAACAGCATTATTATAAGCTTATTTTTTGCCTTGGAGTGTTCTGTAACCTAAGGTAATAAGCACATTCATAACACATTTTTAAGGATGTATTCTTTTATAAGCAATAAACAAAATAAAACAGAGAATTGTTTAATAAAAAAAGTAAAAGTCTACCCATTTTTTTTTTTTGTTATGTTTTTTGGAAAGGTAAAAGTTTGCCCCCCTATTAGCAACCACCAATGTAAGGTGCAGTACATTACATACTCCTGACCCTGGCTGTCTATTGCAATGTTATACATTACATAGCCATGTCCACTTCACTGCATATGTTAAATTGTGTGTTACATACGAGGTGTGTCTAAAAAGTTTGGTGAATGGCCCGATATCTCAACGGCAACATAGGCCAGGAGCATGACATGCACGTGGCTATCCAGAGACACGTCGAGGAGCACCACCTAGCGTGGAGTACACGTGACTGTCAGGGAAAACTCACTGCGGGCAGTCAAACGTAGTCAGTGGAGCAACAATCGATGGAGCAACAAGTGGATGAAGCTACAAATTAGGGAAAACAGCAAAGGAGATGCATGAAATGTTGGTGCAAGTGTACAGGAAGCCATGAGTAGAAAATGTGTTGACAACCGGTTTAAACGCAAGGTGAAGGAAATTACTGAGGACGAGCCACATTCGGGTTGACCATTGACAAGCAGAACCCCAGACATGATCGAGCGAGTGTGAGACATGCTGGCATGAGATCGGCAACTGACGATTGATGGCGGAGGAATCGGGCATTAGCAAGGACACAGTGCGCAGCATCGTCTATGAAGATCTGTTCCTGGATTGTGCAGCACAAGCTGACAGACAAACCGAAAGAAAAACGGATAGAAACCTCTGGAGATTTCCTTACCATGTGTGACCAGGATCCATCCTTTCTGCGAACCATCATCACAGAGGATAAGACCTGTACACTGTACCTGTTCCTGATCATCCACCTTACTCCCCTGAGCACCATGAAAGGCAAATGTTTTGCGGACATGGCAGCAATCCAAGAATGTGTGACAACGGTTCTGTGATCAATTCCTAAATAGGCCTTTGCTGTTTCCAGAATTCTGGACTTCCTCCAGCCTCTCTGGACTTGCTAGGCGCCTCGGTTTTCCCAGCCTCCCAGATCCTCTTTTGGTCTCCCAGGACACTGTAGTCATCACAATCCTTCCTAGTCCTTCGGGCAAGAAGTCCCCCTCACCAGGGATGCAGTCTCTGACAGAAACAACCAGGTTTTTGGGCAGAGACTGTCAGAGCTATGCTCAGATCTGGCTTATAACAATCCTGACCACCTATGCCCTCACACAGGCTGTAGGCAACTATCAAGGCCCAGACACAGGACTGAAGGCTCTGTCCCACCCAATACTATTTGGAACCTTCAAGCTTCCAGCCCTGATCCAGAATCACCAAATCCAGAAAAAACATCTGCTGGCGCTTTCTCAAACTGATTCTTTGAGAGTCCTGTGTGCTTTTTAACACCATTTATATAGTGAAAGAGAATATCACTGTTACTATACACAAATACATCATAGAAGTTGGTACTGTGGTGTCTACTCCTGACATGTTTCGCCAGTAATGGCTTCTTCAGGGGACTTTATAAGACACTAGTAACTAGTAACTTGAAAGACTATAAATATAATAAAATACATAATAATAACTTGAAAATAACATCATAACTTTCAATACAAAAATGCATTAGATTATCAATACACATATATATTCATCCTGTCACAGCTA